>MU228067.1:1665264-1675454 GCA_018584345.1 Thuja plicata | reverse complement strand
AATCATTTGCAAATGAAATGAGAAAAGAGTTTGAGATGTCTATGTTTGGAGAGATCAAGTTATTTCTTGGTCTATAGATCATGCAACAAGATGAAGGTATTTTCATTACACAATCCAAATACATCAACTAAGTACTCAAAATATTCAAGATGGAAGATTCCAAACCATTTGGAACATCGATGGAAACTGGATGTAAGCTGACAAAGGAGGATAAGTCATCAGAGATAAATTAGAATTTGTACAGATCAATGATTGTAAAATTCATGTATGTTGTACATACTAGACTAGATATTGCACATGCAGTAGGAATAGTTGCAAGATTTTTTCCTAATCCTAGAGAATCACATATGAATATTGTGAAAAGAATCCTAAGATATCTGAAGAATACCAAGGAATATGGCTTATGGTATAGAAGAGAAGTCAATTTTGAACTTAAAGTCTTTACCGACGCTGATTGGGCTAGAAATATTGATGACCAGAAGATCACAACTGGAGGAGCATTCTTTATGGGTGACAGACTTGTCACATGGATTAGCAAGAAGCAATGATGTATCTCTCAATCTACTATAGAAGCAGAGTATGTTGCTACTGTTGCAAACTGCTCAAATATTGCATGGATCAAATAGTTACTGGAAGGTATGCATATGAAAATCCTTGAACTAGTAATTATCTATTGTGATAATACAAGTACAATAAACATTTCCAAGAATCCATTCATGCATGCTAAGACAAAACATACTACTATCAAGTATCATTATTTGAGAGAACAAGTTCAAGAAAAGGAGGTGACACTTGAGTATGTGCAATCCAAGATACAATTAGCCAATATCTTCACCAAAGCACTACCCAAGGATGCATTTGAATACTTGAGAAAGAGACTCGGGGTCAGACCCTTGTCTACTGGTTAGTAAAATGACTAGAAGGCTGCATCAACCTACATATTATCATAATATCATTATGCTAATGCAAGAAAAGAGATAGACTTCAAAGATAAATCTATACACAGAAAGGTATTTATCTACTCTGAGCACTAGAGTTATTGTATTACTGATGGATTGAGAAATTCAAGCGGTATATTATGGATAGAAAAGATTTGTTCGGCACTACTATCAAAAATATTTGTTTGGCATTGCTATCAAAGGGAGAGATTATATCCATTATCACTTCAAGGAGAGATATTATCACTTCAGGGATAGATTATATCCATGGGATAGATTATACATCTAGGAGAGATTATATCCATCACAATTATCCAGAGGGAGAGATGTAACAAGAAAGGGAGAGTACATACAAAGGAAGAGAATTGCTGACAAGAGACATCACAAGAAAAGAGAACAGTCAAAGGGAGAGATTTTGACACAAGAGAAGAACACATCACATCAGAGAAAGAAAGATTCTACATATATCCAATAAAGGGATTGAAGACAGAAAGAAAGCTAGAAGAATAAAATCTAAGTTATATGAACTTACCAAGGACCAAATATTTGTATCGGCTATAGTACATAAGATTGGTAGTTTGATGAAATTCAACTTTTATTTTTCATATTGTATTAGTAATAACATAGTGTGATAATGTAGTGTGTTTCCATCAATGCAAAAGGGAGAGATTGATGAACTATAACTGATTGAATGTTTGAAGATATTAAGTTGATGATCACAGCCACATAAAAATTTTATGTAAGGCATTAAATTAGTTAATGTATTGTATTGTCATTGATGTCAACTTGATGTAATCTATATGGTCATGGACATACTGCCAAAGACTTCAAAGAACTGATGAATCAAAGACTATGTTGTCATTAATGCATATAAGTCAAGTATTCAAAAAGTGACTGTATACACTGATGGAGTGCACACCAACAGTCAGAGTAAAAGAGCAAAGTCACAGTGTTACCCGACAAAGAAAATGTACTGCATTATCGATGAGAAAAGTCATAGTGTTTCCCAATGAGAAAAGCACAGTATAACTTGATAGACAACAATATAGTGGTGCCCGACGAAAAAGATAAGGATGGAGATCCCGAAGACAACTGAAGTCACACCGATGGAATAGTCAGTTATCACTGATGAATAACTGAAGTATTGACTGACACAACAGAGAGTTTAGAAATGAAAAAATGCTTAGCTATCAAGAGCTATAAATAGACATAAATGATACTTATCATTGTTTTAATAGACAAGATAAAGCCAGAGATAAGTAATCAATTTAAAGTTGCTTTGTCCAGTTGGCAAGAAGATCTCTATGAGATAAAACTAGAGTTTTCTTTAAATATTATTGGTGAGATTTGTGTATCATGCCAAGATCAAGAAAGCCAAGAAAATGGTGAATCATGTTTGTAAAGAGACAACCTAATTCATTAAAAATTAGGGGAAAGAGAAGAGAAGAGAAAAGAGAATAGATGCTGAAGAGATTTTGAAGGAGAAGAAAGTCTTCATTCAGACCTGATCAACAAGCTGCGAAAAGAGCTAGATTCTACAAACACTGATGAACAGTGAAACAACATCACATAGCAGAACAAAAAAATATGGAGAAAAGTTATTGAATTGATTATATTGATCAGAGAGGTAATGTACTTACAATAGATATGCAAATCTGCAATTCAAGTTGTATGTGTGAACAGATCACTTTATTATTTCAGTTTAACCATTGAAGCATCAAGTCTCTTAACCGAGCAGGACTTAAAAGTCTTTTGTAATTGAGATACATCCTAAGGAGTATCAAAAAGTTTGATCTTACAAAGTAGCATTGGATATGCCTGATACCTATTGATAGGCCAAGTGAGTGTTTGATTAAGGATGGTAGCATTAGATGCCAGATACAAAGTGACAAACTATCTTTTAAATCCTCTAACAAGGTCACACCTAACAGTGTGTTTGTAACCTTTAACAGGGTTGGCTCTTAACCGAGCTCACTTCAGAAGAGTGAAAATTTAGGGTACCAGTCCCAGTGGTTTTTCCCTTAACAGGGTTTCCACATTAAAAATTCATGTGTTATGTGTCTATGTTTCATTACTTGATTATTTTTCATTTTACATAGGTTATTCTGGATTGATCGGTATACACTAGTTATTTACTGTGTTCCGGTAAATAGAAAAACTGCTTATCAGTAAATATACAGAAGAAGGTTTTACAAAGCATTCCTACAAGTAGTAATTTGTTAAAAGTGTTTCAAGGCATTCATCTTGTAGGACTGAGTATAAATAGAGGCTCAAAAGTGGTAATAAGTTTTACGGGTTTATTTAAGGATTAATTTTTGAGGCCACTAATTCACCCCCCTCTCAGTTATTACTAACATGATCTTCCTTTCATCTACTACATTTTTTTCTCAAACATTCACTCTCTTATTCAAGACTTCAATCTCTTAACCAATCAAAACATTGCACACCTAGAACAATCCCTTTGAGACCACCAAAACTAGTTTACACTCTCAATTGCAAACTGCCTCATAGTTAGTGATTTGCTCACACAACTTCACTCTTCACCAACTAGTCTTGATATATATTGCCTGATGTTCAACACTATACATAGGCAATCAAAACCTTTAGTTCTAATACCATTTCAAGAAATATTGGTAAGTGCACCAAGATGGTGAACAAAAATTTGGCCACATGCAAAAAAACCAAATTTCTCATTACCCGTGCATGTTCTAAAGAAATTAAAAATGTGCTAGGTTTGGTTTTACACAGCCTAGCGAAAAATATTAAAAAAATCAATATGATTATCAGAACCCATATGGGTTTTGAGAAAAAAATTTGTTGTGGGTCCATAACACACACCCCATTTTTTGGTCCTCTGACCATGGGGACCCCCCTCTTTTTTTGTTTTTTTTCCTTTTGTCATGTCTGCCCCTCGTAGAAATCCAGTCAGCCACTGGAGAAAATTGCTGAAACCAAGCCAGAGGAAGGAAGAAGCCTTTTTTGCCTTTTAGAGGACTTAGGTACTCTGAAATACTGAAATGGCTGAAAGGCTGAAGACCCGACCTTTCGGTGTTTTCAGACTCTGAAAACACCGAAAGGCCGAAGACTTGGTTCCCTTCTGACATTTTCGGCCTTTCGGGGTCTGAAAGTCCCAAAGCTGCTGACGTCAGCCCACGGGTTATAAAAAAGAGAAGCCTTCATTTTTAAATCACTTTGCATCTTTTCCTCCTGCCCATGATTTTGTCTGCATCTCCTCACCAATCACTTCCACTTCTGAGCCACCTAGTTGTCCTCTCGCTCCTAGTTCATTCGAGGTAGGTTCTTCTCGCTTCATGTTTTCAGATCTAGGTCTAGGGTTTTTTTTCGTGCCTACTGCTTGTCCAGGCTAGGGTACTTCATTTCTTTTGCTTGTCAGGCCTCTGTGCCTTTGTGTTTCGATAGGTACATCCCTCCCTGTCAGACCTAGGGTTTCCTAGTTTTGTTTGGTCTTAGGTCTAGGGTTATTTCATTTCGTTAGTTGCGGCCCTTGCCGTAGGTTTTCGGCCTCTAAAAGGCTGAAAATGGATCTTCAAACTCTTGCTAAGTGTCATTTCAAACTTTTTAGCCTTTCGAACATCTGAAAGGTACAAAAGACCAAAAGGTCTGAAAAGACTAAAAGCGAGACCTTCATTCGAGCTTTCGGGGTTCATCATCATTTTTGGATGTTCGGCGTTCCTAAGTGAACAACTCTCAATTTCAGACCCTGAAAGGTTCAATGGAATTTGTCCTTCCAATAGACCTTTTTGCACTTTCAGAATTTTTAGCCTCTGAAATAGTTTTCAGTGACCGAAACCTCGAAAGGCCCAAAAGTGCAAAAACTTACACTTAGCTATTTATTTAGCTCTCTTTTCTTGCTTTCATAGTTTAAATTGTTTTTTCCTATTCAATAAGCTACTGATATTTGTCTTTTATTGCAGCAATGAATTAACCAAAGATAGCCTCCCCAATGAAGTATCAATACAAGGGGAATCCCCCTAGCTCAAAGGTGGGAAAAAACCACAATGAGATAACAAACACCAACATCAGGAATGTGAATTGGAATGAATCCTTGACTCGGTGCTCCCAGCCAGCAAGCAAATCTGATGATTGCACCTCATTAGTCCTATCTAGGCTAGTGACTGCAGTCATACACCCAGTGGCCATTTCATCTTCATAATTGATCGACACCCTATCTCATCACTACGATTCAGATAAGAGGGTGGTAGTAAACTCAGAGGATCAAGTGGTACTGTACATTAGGCTGGATTTCATCAAGGATTTTTTCCACCTCCACAAAGGTATAGACAAGTTCTATGACTTCTATATTGAAAAGGGGACCAAGTGGTTTGGTAGCAGGGAGCAAGCCATACTTGAGATGATGAATAAAGACTACCTCAAGCGGTCGCTTCCTAAGAACAAATTGGACAAGATAGACCTTTGAAGAGGTTATATGAAGGATGACATCCAGGCAGCTATAAAATTGATAAGCCAGGTGTATGGGTTACCTCAATCCACTCAAATTAAACACTGGATGATCCTGTTGATAGAAAGGATCCAAGAACAAAAGGCAAGATTCGACTGGGGCACTATTATTAGTGACAATCTGGATGAGAAGTTGATAGCAGTAAGGCATAATCCCAAATTTTACATGAGCACTTACGTGGTGTATCTACTAGCTACACAGGAAGATTATCCTAGCCTCACCAAGAGGGGAAGTCTAAATTATCCAAATGCATGGCCCCAATTTGTATACCCGTAGCTGGTAAAAGAAGCAAACATGCTAGAGGATTCCCCAGATTACAGGATAGTCAAAAATGCATTCATATTCATAGTCATCCGATCTATTGAAGGTGACTTTGCTAAAAGGATGTCAGAAGAAGATGTTTCTAAGGTAAGGGCCATTGGGGCCTATTTTATCCAATCCAAGACATTCACATACATCAAGATAGGTAGGTCAACCTTGCAACCAAAGAAGCTTCCCAGGTACCCATCTGACTGGATAATCATATTGGAGATGGCCAGGTAGCTTTCGGATGCATATGAGCACATAAAGAATAAGAAGAAGCACTGTTGGGAATTTCCCATCTCTTTGGGACCATATACACTGCAAGACATGAAGGTTTGCAAATCCCTGGATTTTCAATGGGATGAATGTCCTTTATAGTTTTACAAGATAGTGCGAGCCCTCTTTGATCCCATAGGTACTTACAACCACATTATTGGCAAATTCTACATACATGAGCCACATTTTGAGGATCATTGGATAAACTACATAGATGATCATGAGGTCAGGATCTAGGATTGTTGCAGAATGAACCTCGCTCTAGAAAAATAGGTGTTAAAGGTTCCTATTTCCTCAAAGGTTTGGGAATGTGATTCAGATGAGGACTTAGAAGACATTTACACAAAAGATAAGGTTTATGACCGACCAATCATGAACGTAGAGGTGGACAAGGATTAAAATGATGACATGGACTTCCGGGCGAGGCATGTGATAAAGACCACCATAACATGGATCAAGAAGCCACACAAAATGAGTTCAATCCCGGTGAAAAAATTGATGGAGCCCTCAAGGAAAGTAGAAAAATAGTGAGGGGAGAAGTCAATAGCTCCTAAGTACAAGAAAGCTCCCCCTCAGAAGCTGAGAACCATGTATGGTCATGAACAGCCAGTTGAATATGGCTCTAATCCTAGGCCCAAGAAAACTAGAATGACAGGCCAGATTGACCCACCAACAGGGTCATCACAACCCCAATTAGGTGAAGGCCCATCTACCTTTGGCTAATCTCCCCCACCGCTGAGAAGAAAACATATAAGAGGAAGAAGAGTTCTGAATCTCCATGGTTGGAAATGGTACAAGAAGGGTCTAAGGAAGTAGAAGAAGATGAGCCCCTAGTTCGAAGAATGAGATTGAAAAAAAGGAGAGAAAAGGAAACTACCAAGAAACATAAAGAAGATCCCAAAGAATAGGATAATCGTTTGGATGCCTTAGGATCGGATGAGTTTATGCTTTCTAATTTTGAGGGACTTGAAGGCTTTTCTGATCATGGAAAATATATAGACACTAGAGCTCCATCTCTTATTTAGCCCCAAGTAATCCTCACTCAACCACCGGTCCAATTCACCAACCATTCAGTGAATGTCCCTAGTTCCACTCAAGAGCCTGAGGTTCAGGATAGTGGAATAGCCTAAGCCACAACTATAGATCAAGTAGCAGGGAAAGTACCATTTTCCACTCCACCATCTCATGTCCCTGCTCCACCATCTTATCTACCACCTCCAATTCCTACTCCACAACCATTCATTCCAACCCCAACACCTACTCCTACGCCAAATCCACCCTACTCTACTACCATTCTCCCATCTCCCACTCCATCCATATGAACACCTACCCCACCAACATCAATCCCTTCAACATGTGCCACCCAGGCAACCAAACGAGAAGTGAGTACTAAAGACACATCACCTTTCCAGTCAACACTGGAGGCCATGACCGGTCTTATGTCTAATGTATCAATTGACACCTTCGCCCAAGAGGCCCCGGACAAAGAAGGGGGAAATGTGGTGACTGAACGAGGCAAGGTGGAGGGGGAGAGGGAAGAAGGGGAAATGGATGTAGATACTGAAGGGGGAATAATGAAGGAAGGAGGGAGCGAATAAGAAAGTGGGAAAGAAAAGGAATCACAGAAAGAAATAACACCAGAAGTACAATGCCTAACTTTAATCCTCCAGGTTGCACCATATGAACCTGTAACTACATCCGACAAACCTACTTGGTTTACCAAGGAGATACAATCCAGAAAGAGAAATTATACCATTGAATTTGTTAGAATTAATCTTTCCGTGGTATCTATGTAATTAAATGATATACCAAGGTCTTGTCATATTATTTGTAATTCCTTTAATAAGGAAATTAGATATTCCTCCTTAAGAGAAATAACACATTTGGCACACACACAATGTGGATGTGGCATTCATAGGAGAAGGGAGTTACATGCAAACTCCTCCACTCATCTCTACTTAAGAGATGCCTCTCACACACTTGCAATAATAATCTTCTCCTCTATCTCATTTTCTTCTCTCAATCTCTCATTGCTCTCAATATTGTATTGAGCTTATTACTCTCATTCTTTAGGCTTTGTGCCATATTCATATTATTCACAAGGGGTTTTTTCTTGATTTTCCCCTTTCAAATAATTGTGTTCTTGTAATGGTTCTTGGAGCATTTTGGTGAACTATTGGTGATCAATTGAAGAAATCTCTCTCTCTCTCTCTCTCTCTCTCTCTCTCTCTCAGTATTTTGGTAAAATATTTTCCTTTGCATACTCTCTTGGATTCTTTCCTCCTTTTTTTTTTATTATTTTCTTTAAGTTTCTAATATGGTATCAGAGCTAGTTTAATCCTTGTTTAAGTGTTGCATGTAGGAATAGTTGAAAGATATCTTCATTGAGGAGAAGACATTAGTTTTTTGTTGATCTAACTCTTGTTTGCAGGGATTTTCTTCATTATTTTTGCAAATCTAAGTCTATTCATATCTATTTCAAGTTTTTTTTTTAAGTACTAATCAATCCCTCTGTCGGAAAACCGCAAGGGATTCCAATTTTTTTTTTCTCTCTAACAATCCGCAGGCTTTATCTTCATTTTTTTTCAGATTTCAATCTATTTCTCTAACATTTGGTGCAGGCTCATCTCTGTTATTTCTATATATATATTTGTATTTTATTATCAGAAATCTATATTCTAATACTTTGCAGGTTTTTCAAACATATTTATCTATCTCTATTTCTTAATCTTTTATTTTTTTTTATTTTTCCTTTTATGCAAACCATTTAAACATTTCTCTGACTGTCATTTTTGAAGACAGTTTTATAGACCCGCACTCAGTCTTTAATAACTTTGGATTATGATATTATCTCTCCAATCGCTTCAATGAGATCCTTCATAATTAATTAGGTTTTGCAATTCATATCTAAAAATCAGATAAATCCAATGGTTCATTTGAGAGATATTTCCCCTGCACTAGGACTGTATTTCTGAGATAGTCATATCTCTACAAACATTTTTATTCATTATTATTACATTTTTTCTCTACACTTTTCCAGATTAAGTAAAGTTGGAGATTTTTATTGCTTCATTTTTATGGTCTATGCAAGATAATCATTAGATTCCTTATATCTATCTAACATTTCTGTCTTGCAGGTTAATCATTATATTCCTTATAACATTTTTGGCTCTTTTCTGTAGGTTAATCATTGTTGGTTCAACATAATTATTTTTTCTTCATCATATTCCTTGCATTATAACATTTTTTTAATCATATCACTGCAGACATCTTCTTCTTATGCAGGATTGTGGCAGATTTAATTTGTAGATTCCTTGCTTTATTTATCATACTTGTTTATGATTCTATTTATCTAAGTTATTTTTTAACCATTTAAGTTTAATCATTAAAATTATTTTTACCAAAAAAATTAAACTTTTATACATTTGCTCTCACTTCATATTTTTTAAAATCATCTGGAACCTATTTCCAGTTTATCATTATAAACTTAATTTATTTGCTAATTTGTCATTAAATAACAATATAAATTTGTTTCATCACTTTATCAAAATATTTAAACTTTTTTAATCAGTAAAAATTCTTGCATATTGGTGTTTACTAATCACGTTAAATTGGTTTTTTAGCTTCATCACTATATTCTGCAACTTGTATTTAAGTTTATTTTAATTAATTATGTCGATGTTAATTTCAGAAATTAAATTAACAAGTTACAATTATCACGCTTGGAAATCTCATATTACTTTTATTTTACGCTTTAAACATAATCTTGATGTGGCGACTAGTGCGACTTCTGTTTCCACTACTACTGCTTCTAAGGCAGATTTTGATGCTTGGAATGAGAAAAATGATGAGGCTTTAGGTCTTATAGGCATTTCTTTACATCCAGATTTATATGTATTAATTGCCCACTGTACTGAAGCACATGCAGCTTGAACTATTTTGAAAAACACCTTTGACAGTGCAACTGAATCTTGAAAGATTCAACTCCAAGATCAATTGGAGGATCTTAGGTATACAGATTTCTCAACTATGGATGAGTTTTTACTTAATTTTTTTCATTTTGAATTCAATTAACTGGTTTAGGAGTTAATTTATCTGAAATCCGGTTAATTCATATCATTTTAAAAAAATGCCTTCCTAGACAATTTCAGCAATTTATAACTAATATACATTCTCAATTAGCTCTTCCTTTG
>MU228067.1:1642622-1664520 GCA_018584345.1 Thuja plicata | reverse complement strand
ACCTTCATATTATGATATAGATTTGTCTTATGCAACTGAAGATTGCATTTCTGATTTTATAATTGATGATTCACAATATGATTTTCCTTTCCAAAGTGTTACTGATTCAGCACTAGGAGATCCCATTAATGGGAGCTCTACTGGTGGTTCTTGCCTTATTGTAGGATCAGCTGTTGATCATGCTCCACCTCTATTTCCTATTGCAAATGAACATACAGAATACATAAATGCATCTCAAGAATCTCAATGGTCACTTGAATATTTGGGCCCCCTTGCACAAGAAATTGCATCTTTGTATTGTCAAAGTTCTATCCACTTAGCAAACATTCCTATGTACCATTCAAGCTCCACCGATCTAGTTGAAGAAATGCATGATGATCAAGCTACAAACAATTTACTGAAGAATCTTTCAAAAGAAACAACTCAAAATCATTGTAAACATTTGGGTGTCATACCTATTGATCTCATCTCCCTAAGTAAAGATTAAAGGGGATGTTAGAATTAATCTTTCCTTGGTATCTATGTAATTAAATGATATATCAAGGTCTTTTCATATTATTTGTAATTCATTTAATAAGGAAATTAGATATTCCTCCTTAAGAGGAATCACACATTTGGCACACACATAATGTGGATGTGGCATTCATAGGAGAAGGGAGTTACATGCAAACTCCTCCACTCATCTCTACTTAAGAGATGCCTCTCACACACTTGCAATAATAATCTTCTCCTCTCTCTCATTTTCTTCTCTCAATCTCTCATTGCTCTCAATATTGTATTGAGCGTATTGCTCTCATTCTTTAGGATTTGTGCCATATTCATATTATTCACAAGGGGTTTTTTCTTGCTTTTCCCCTTTCAAATCCTTGTGTTCTTGTCATGGTTCTTAGAGCATTTTGGTGAACTATTGGTTGATCAATTGAAGAAATCTCTCTCTCTTTCTTTCAGTATTTTGGTAAAATATTTTCCTTTGCATACTCTCTTGGATTATTTCCTTCTTTTTTTCATTATTTTCTTCAAGTTTCTAACAGAATTGGATGCGGAGGATGCAAGTATGACAGCTGTAAGGAAAGCCTTCCACCAGGAAGAAATTAGTGTACCTACAAAGACCATGTCATATGTGACTCAGGACACTGAGGGTCATTGGAAAGCCCAGATAGCTATCCCACCCCTGAGCACTTATCAGAAAATAGGCTTGTCACAAGGCTATACATTCAAGGAGGTAGATTTGGGTGAACCTACTAGAGAAGAGAGAAAGACACTAGCAGCTTTAGGGCTAAAGCACGCTCTAGGGTTCATGAACAAGATGAAGAGACCATAAAATCCCTGACAGATCAAAATGAAGCTCTAAAGGGGTACATTCAAAAGATGGTGGGTCCTATTGACCCAAATTATTTAGAGGCTTCATTACAAGCCATGCTTGATAAAAGGGCTACACCAGATTTGCCGACAGGTTTGACTCCCTCTTTCATCCAGGCAAGCGCCGATTGGAGAAATGACTTCAAACAATTTAGAGAGAAGGTGATTGCATCAGTATTTATGCCGTACTGAACCATATTAGTTGAAGTTAATTTACTCATTGACCTAGTGGAAGATGATGAGGGTATAGATTCAGAGGTAATTAAGTGGCAAGCGGCCCTCCAGGATTTGGAGATAATTCAAAAGCAACGCTTCCAAATTTTGGTAAAAGTATATGAAGGCGAAGAGTTGGACAAATTTAAGGCATGGAATGAACAAATGACAAAAATAATTAAGGTCTACAAGAAATACCAGGCTCTTATAGATGACAAGCAAGAGGAGGTAATAAAATGGATCAAAGATATAGATACTTTCTTCACAGGGGTCAGCCTCAATGTCTATCGGGATGAAAACAAATAGGCCCTACGTCCTTCCAAAGAGGTGGTCCAACAGTTCAAATATGTTCTGGCTGGAGTTAATGCCAAGGAGGCCCTGCAGCAACTATTTTACCTAAAAGAGGAAATGGAAAGAATGTCACAGCACGAAGAAGAGATCACGTTCTTCACCTCTGAATTAACTGTCTTCAAAAAGAAGCAAGAATGAAGGGTCACCAAGATAAGAAGGAAAGAGATCAATTTTGAAGAAGTTCAGGAGATAGTGCAGAGGCTCTAGGAAGATCACCTAGAGGTCTTTCCTGGATAAAGCTCCGAGGTCCAATTACCAGGTGAATGGGGCAAGATTTTCACACTCAGACAAATTTCCACCAAGGTGGAGCTTTTGGCCTTTCAGCCTCCAACATTTTGGCCTTTCAGCCCCAAAAGCAAGGAGCATTTTTTGGCCTTTTGGCCTTCAAAGATTTCGGCCTTTCGGCCTCTCCAAGTTTTGTCAGCGTTTTGACCCATGAAAAGTCTAAAATTTTGGGACCTCTGACTTTGAAGATTTTGATAAGCACCTGGGAAATTTTAAAGGCATTAAAGTTTCGGGGTAGAGGTCGGGGTCCAAAAAATAGGGGGCTTCCAGCGAGGTCACTTTTTCAAACACCAGTTAGACTCCAGATCATATTAATAGACAACTTCAGATCATCTTGGAAAGACTAAAGGTTTCCTATCAGTTCCCACCACCAAAGACATTTCCAGAAGAAGAATCCAAGAAAGACCACCAGAATCAAGAAGAAGACTCCCAGTTCACAGAAGGAACTCACCTTCTTTCTCTCTCTCTTCTTTGGCAGATTTTGCCCTCTTTGCATGAGAAAATGGATTGTAAATGGGTTTAATAATCAATGCAAGTTACATAGTATTAGTTAGCAGTAGTTTCCCTTCAGCAAAGTTCTAATTTTAGCTTTTTCTTTAGTTTAGACTCTCTGATATCCTAACTCTAAAAATCAGAGTTGTAGATCAAAACTCTATATATTGTAATAAAAAAGAAATGTAAAGGGCCAAATTCTTAATACAATAAAGAGCTACATTGGGTGCTTCATTCATGGTGTGTGAATTACTGCTATCTATGCAAATTTATTTAATGTATGCTTGCATTATTCTTTATTTTCAGAGAGCCCGTTGTGTTATTGTGTTTCAAATTCGTGCTACCTTTAGTTGGAGTTTTCTATTGTATATATACCTTGCTCTGATGAATGTGTGGAGGATGCTATCTTTGGGCTTAATGATAAATCTATCTCATGGGTGCACACATCTTGGTGGCTCTGTGATTTGATAGGTTTTGAATATCTCGTATGAGTAAAACATACCTTTCCTCTAAACGCTTGCATCTGTGCAGTAGTGAATTGTGACATGGTCTAATTTATGCTTCATGGGTTGTTCCAAATCTCTCCAGCATTTAGTTCACAAGGAAGGGTTTACAACAGTTTATGTCCTTAGGATTTTACTTTTCTTTACAATTCACTGAATTTCTTGTCACCCTCATCTCTTTAAATTCTGTCTTGAAATTCTGAAAATTGCTATCTAAAATTACACAATTGCATGTTATTTACCATACCCATACTTGTTAAATCAGAAAATACCAAAAAAGGAGAAACTAACAGTATTTTGTAGTTTGTTTTCTTGAACGTACCAGTAAAGGCCTCCTTGTGAACAATCACATTTATCTTTAACTGAGTAACCAAGAAGGTTGTGACCCGATGCTGGAGAACCTTGGGAATAACTCTATTATTCTTTAAAGAGAGGAAATCGAATCTCGAGATCATAGCAAGTTGGCTTGTGTCAAAACAACACTCAATAGAAGTGGTGCTAGAAGGAGGGCCTCAAGACTAAAAAAACTAGATAATATTGGATCTTTCTCCCCAGAGAGATTCGAGCACATGCTTAGAGAATCTCCGAAAATAAGTTTCTTGAACTCACTCACCATCGAAGGGCCCACAGCGACAAGGGTAAAGAAAAAGATAAATCTTCCGATCACCTTGTCACACCTCAAATTCCTCTTGGACATCAATCACACATCGCTGCCCCAACTATTACCATAGTCATCAATCAAAATTAGAACTTGCCAAATCAACATTTGTAGAAACCTCGTCCAATGGACTTTTTCGCTAATGCAACAAGCTCACCTTTGAACTTTGTTGGGAAGCTCCATGAGTTACCAAAAAATCCAGAGAAGTTTTGTACATGATTCATATATGGTGAATCTAGGACAGTAGAAGAACACATCCGTGCCTTCAAGGAAATTTGCAATCGTAAAGAGATTGCCCACCAAGATGTCATCTATCGTCTATTCCCATACACTTTGGGAGAGTTTGAATACAACTGGTACCTAAATTTTCCATGAGGATCTATCTCAGTATGGAATGACTTCAAAACCAAATTCCTCAATCAATTCAAATTGTATGTCGATCCTGCTGTGACACATCACCAATTCATAACCACGAGGAAATATCCTAAGGAGCCCATTGCTATGTTTAATCATCATTTTCACAAAATGCATCAAAATATGGAAGCTCCTTACACTATACTAGATGAAGCTATCATACAAGTTTACTTGAAGGCTTTAGATCCATTTACCTCAATCTTTCTAAGAAGACTTCCCCCAGGTGATAGAGACACAATTGAAAAGGTGTACAATGAAGCCATCACTTTCATTCAGTAAATGGACCCACAAGAAGGAAGCTATATGGTTGTGCCCATCATGAGTAATCTTGCTATCCCACACCCATTTGCAACAAATAATCAAGCCTTAGCCAGCCACCTACCCATGCTAAATCCTATACTGGCACAACCATGTACAACTGTGCCTCCCTATTACTTATCCAGGCTATGAAGCTCATAAACCACATTTGTAGAATAGATGGTTGTACTCCACAAAAAGATTGATACTCTCATGGCTTCAGAGTTAGATGTCGTAAAGAAGACTTTATCACAACTCACTAGCAAAGTTACCAGAATGAAGCTAAACCCACCCCAAAATCAAGGTGGATACCAACAAGTGTCTGCTGGTCCAAATACATACCCTCAGAATCCAAACAGGGGTTTCAATGCATATAGCAATAACAACACATAGGAGAAACCATTTGGGCAGCAAAGGCAAAATCAGCCATGGAACACTGAACCAAATATGATAGCATCCCAGTAGACAATGCCAATACTTATGAGGCTTCAGAGGCCAATTTCGTCAGGGCTGCAATTAAGCATCAGGACAATAATGGATATGTGAACAACTCCCAAGACCACTACACCCAGAATCTAGAGGGGCCCCCAATGCAATTCAATGCTATGGTGTTTGATTCCTATGAGTCTGGAAAGGAGGGAGGCTTAGAAGCTTATACAGGAGAAGATGAATTCATGTTCCCTTTTTAGAGAGAAAATGAACCTGAATATTCCAAGGTTCACACCTTCCAGAATGATCAACGAAACTCAAATAACCTTCAGAGAAGAAAGGAACCCCTCACCGATGGCATACCTCCAGGAAATCAACCGACTCCATAGATCCTCAGGATAGTAACAATCCCATACCTCCAAAGGGAAAAAATGCCATACCTCCTATGACAAGTACATATGCTGGCTATCAAGGAATGGCCTGGTCAAATGACAAGTATAGTGTAGTAGAAGAACTCAAGAAAACTAAGGCAAACATCTCTATGTTTGAATTATTGCAGGGTTGCCCATCTCAAAAGGAAGTCCTTTTAAGATCCTTGGATCATTCAAAACTTGGCTCGTCAACCAACAACACTAGGGTGCCCACGTCCAATGTCAATACATCTGAGGCATTCCCAGCGGTATTCACATATAAGACAGAGGTCTCGCCATTCCTACTTAGCCTATGGATGTTTGGAAAAAACCTACATAATTACCTAATTGATTTAGGATCCTCATGCAATGTTATGCCCCTATCAATTTGCCAAAAGTTGGGGATGGTGCCCCAAGTAACAAACCGGGTGGTTATACAATTAGACAAAACTGAGGACAAAGTGATTGGTGTGCTCAAAGACATACACATTCAACTAGTCACAAATCCCCGGATACAAGAACACATTGATATACACATAGTGGACATCCCTAAGACTTATGGGATGTTGCTAAACCGAGAATGGACTAAATGCTTAAGAGGATGGCTCTCTACAGGTTTCACCCAACTCTGGTTACCTTGGAGAGGTTTGAACAACCAGATCAAGATAGATGCAGAGCCGAAGCTGAAGAGGATGATCACTGAATACAATGCCCCGAATGAAGTCTTGTTCACTCAAACCAATTTGGGCACTTATCGATTAGATGACATTTTCATGTTTCAAATCTGAGAAGGTGAAGAGTCAGACCATAGTCCCATCCAAGGTCTCTTAGAGCTAAAGATTGGTGATGACATCTTCCAAAGTTTCATCAATAGCACAACAGCTAGCCTGCGACATCTGGGCCAAGACGCAGATCCCAACATCTTATTGCTACCTAGATACTGCAGATTACATTAGGCTAGTCATTCTGAGTTTACATGCCCCAGTTCTCAAGAAGCACTGTCACAAGTGTTGGCTCAAATTTCCCGACCAAATAAGCCACTAGAAGCACTGATGACAAAAGAAGATGTACTTGGGCTAGAAAATAGGAATTCCATGGCACCAGATATGGATAGCCTAGTCCTTGCAAACAATTCATCTCAAGATCAAGATAGCGGGTCAGATTCTAAAGATAGAAGCCATGCTTCGAACATGCTAAGTGACTGGAGTACCTCATATGATAGAGTGTGTCTCCCTTACAAGGGAATATTGGAAGATAAAGGTGATGAAGATGACAAAATCCCCAAACCTAGGCATACTCAGCATACAGGAGAGTTAACTTCTTCCAACAGTGATGGAGAGAGGGGCCGAAAACCAAGGACCAAGGATTTTTCTAAGAAAAGATCAACCAGACCCATCCCTACTAAACCACCTCAGATATGGAAAATACACTTTGATGGTTCCAAATGTAAACAAGGAGCAGGTGCGGGAATTGAATTGATAAATCTGAGGGGTAAGTCTTTCTATGCTACTTATAGATTACAGTTTCTTTGCACTAACAATGTTGCAAAATATGAAGCGTTGGTTCGCGGACTTCTCCTAGCTCACGAGAAGGGAATCAAAATCCTGACAGTGGAAGGAGACTCACAATTGGTTGTTAAGCAAATTTGTAGTCAGTATACTTGCAATGATAAGAGACTCTCAGCCTACTAAAATAGGGCATGGGATCTAATCAATGAATTTGACGCTTTTAACATCAAAACCATCCCAAGAAGAAAGAATATTGTTGCTAATGCATTGGCTATTTAAGCCAGCTCATTACATCCAATGGAGAAATCTAAACTAAAAAAATTCTCGATTGAACTTGTCACAGCCCTGGCCATTCCGGATAATGTCACTAACTTCCAATTCTTCCAAGATGACCAACATATCTTAGATTTTATCATGTGCACCAGTGTGTTCAAAAAGAAGATCATAGACGAAGAGAATGATCACAGTGTCATAAACCTTAACACCAATGCCATATCTAAGGGAATGGTGGAGCTAGAGAGAATTTTTGATAGTGATAAGCCCACCATAAGAATATTCCTTGACATAACACCTAGTGGCAAAGAATGTGACACCTACAACCTGGGCACGAAAGAAGAACTAAGAGAAGTCCACATCGGAAAGCTGGGGACCAAAGAAGAAAAGGAGAAAATGGTCCAGCTTCTCACTGAATATCAAGATGTCATAGCATGGAGTTATGAATAATTAAAGACATATGACACCTCAGTCATAGTGCACAACATCCCTTTGAATCTAGATTCTAAGCCTCTCAGACAACGACAAAGACCCGTAAATCCCACTATGGAGCCCTTAATCCAAAAGGAAGTCCAAAAGCTGCTCGACACCAAGATCATCTTCCCAATTTGACATTCTACATGGGTCACAAACCTAGTACCTATTAGGAAGAAGACTAGACAAATCAGGCTATGCGTGGACTTTCTAAACCTCAACAAGTCCTCTCAAAAGGATAATTAACCACTCCCATCTCTAGACGAAGTGTTGCAAAAGGTTAATGGATCCCAAATGATGTCATTCATGGATGGCTACTCTGGATATAATTAGGTGATGGTACAGGAAGAGGACAAGCTAAAAATAGCCTTTACCACTAAATGGGGGACTTTCGCCTATCGACGGATGTCTTTCGGGCTGATTAATGCTAGAGCCACCTTCTAGAAAGAAATGGACATAGCATTCAAAGGATTAGTTGGAAGGTGCATTATCATCTACATGGATGATCTCACGGTCTACTCAAAATTAAGAGCTAATCACATAAGCGACCTCAGAAAATGTCTCCAGAGGTGCAGAGAATTTGGGATCTCCCTCAACCCCAAGAAATGTGTGTTCGGGGTAACTGAAGGAAAGCTCTTGGGGCATATCATCTCCAAAAATGGGATATCCATTGACCCCAAAAGGGTGGAGGCAATCCTAAAATTGACACCGCCTCATAGCCATAAGGAACTAAAATCTTTCTTTGGACAGATCAACTTCATCAGGAAATTCATCAGTGGCTCCACAGAAATAGTGAAACCATTGAATGACATGCTCAAGAAAGATGCCAAGATTGAATGGGCTCTCCTAGCCAAGAAGTATTTTGAAGAGATTAAGAATTCCATTGCCACGGCACTAGTCCTAGCCAGTCCTGACTACACCATTCCTTTCAAGGTCTACTCTTTCATGTCAGAACACTCATGTGTAGGCATTCTCACACAGAAGAAGAGTAGTGAAGATGAAAGGCCCATTGCCTTTATGAGTTGCCCTTTCAAAGATGCTGAGCTTAGATACCCAAACCTGAATAAGCAGTCATTTTCTATCGTCAAGGTGATGAAGAAATTTAGACATTATATTTTAAGGAGTAAAGTCATTGGGATAGTTCTAGATGCGGCAATTAAATCTCTCCTGATGTAGAATGAGCTGGGAGAATGGAGAGGAAAATGGATGGCAATTCTCCAAGAGTTTGACATAGAAATCCAACCAATGAAGTTGGTAAGGGGCCAGGGCCTGACAAAGCTAATCTTTGAGTTTGAAGAAGGTCTGGTCTGCCAAACATACCCTAACCAACCCGTGATCACGGATGTATAGTACCAAGACATAGTGTATTATCTATTGTAGAATTGCTGCCCTGAAGAAATGAATAGTTCCCAGAGAAGAGCTTTAAAGATCAAAAGCAGCTCTTACATGCTAAATAGTGGAAAACTTTACAAACACAATTATGAGGGTTTATACTTAAGGTGTTTGGATAGAATGGAGGCAAAGCAAATACTGGTGGACTTTCATGACAAATACGGAATAGGACATGGATCGATGGAGGCCACTGCTCATCAAATCCTAAGGGTAGGGTATTTTTGGCCTACAATATTTAAAGATACCAGTGAGCACGTGAGATCCTGCCACACTTGCCAAACTAGCGCAACTCAAGAGGGAAATATAGCAATGCCCTTACAACCAGTCTATGAGGTATGCCCTTTTTCCCAATGGGGCTTGGATTTTGTTGGAGTGATTAACCCCCATTCATCTGCAGGATATAAGTTTATCTTGACAGCTACCGACTATTGCACACACTGGATGGAGGTGCAAGCATTGAAGAATTGTACCACTGAGGTCGTGACCAAATTCATGGAGGAGTGCATGATAACTAGGTTTGGGATGCCATTCTATCTGGTATGTGACAATGCCCCCTCTTTCTCTTCAGCCTAGCTCACACAATGGGCCTTCGAAAACTAGGTAATACTCAAGTTCTCTTCAAATTACTATCCACAAGGCAATGGCATAGCAGAGTCTACAAACAAAAATCTAACAATAGTCATCAAACACCTCCTGAATGACAACCCCAGGGACTGGCACTCATAGCTGAAATATGCTTTATGGACTAATCGCGTAAGGATCAAGAACACCCTAGGGATGTCTCCATATCAACTAGTCTATGGCTTGCAACTAGTCTTTCCTATGAACCTAAAGATCCCAATTCTGAGATTCATGGGCCAATACATAGGGGAGGAAGATCGGGTACAAGTTAGACTCATGAATCTCCTAAAACTAGAGGAGAAATGAAATTTGGCCCTAGAACATGTATCAAAGCATCAGACTGTAGTCTAAAGGTGGTTCAACAAGAGAGCTACCATCAAATCCTTCAGCATCTCTAACCTTGTCCTCATGTAGGATAAGGCAAAAGAAAAGCCAGGAAGCCACACCAAGTTCCAAAGACTGTGGAAAAGCCCTTACCAAATATTAGAGATCCTGGGGGAGAACACTTTTAGGATCAGCACATTGGATGGAGAGTTGACCCAATTTCCAGTCAATGGGAAATTCCTCAAACATTACTTTGGATCCTAAGCGGGACTTTCTTTCATCCCTTGTACCATAGTCACTTTTGTGTTTTTTCCTCTTTTCTTTGTTGTCCTCACCGTCAGTCCTTTCTTTCGCTTGTGTTTTTTCTTCTCATTTGTCGGGGCTTGTTTTGTTGTTTCAGGTCAGTGTGTTTTGGATCCAGTCCAAGGTGTTCGACAAGAGGAGTAGAGGTATTTCTTAGTCAAATTTCTTCAAGGATACATGCAACGTAAGAGAACCTTCCCAAAAGACAAAGTAGTGATGATTATCATTAAGAGACAAGAAGGATTTTGAAGTTTGGTCATCATGATCACAAGACACATTAAGGTACAACACCTGAGGGCATTGGTTTCTAGGGCGTTTGTTAGTTTTAGCTAGCCTAAGTGCATAGGTTTGAGTACCCACGGATCCCAGAACCCAAGTCTGACCTGAATGCGAAGGCACTAACAAAAGAAAAAAGAACTGAAAAGGAAAGCAAGAGGAACACTAAAAAGAAAAGTGCCCCAAAGAGGTCATGAGTGAAAGGTCTGGGAAACACCGCCTAACCGTTGCTCGAATCAGAGAAAAATTTAGAGAAAAATAAGAAAAGAGGTTATGGACCTGAATGCATGGAACACACTAACGTCCAAGGTTTGATACATCTCCAAGCAAACAGAAGGAAAAAAATGATTTTCCAAATGACAGAGCTCTCACAAAGAAAGGAAGTTATAGCCTAGCAGGCAGAACGGACTTGGGTGATTATGAAAAACTCTATTGGAGCTATGGATGCATGGATGGCAGTAGAGAAAGGTTATACTTGGGACTCAGGGAAAACTTTGTTGGGGCTATGGACACCTGACTAGCAACAAAGCTCTTTCTGGGAATCCCTGGTTTATTTGGCGAAGGTTGGGCATAGCTGGGAAGCATCTTGGTTATCACAACCAAAGGTCAAGAAATGAACACACATGAACACACACACATACAGGGAAACTAACAGAAGAACCTCAGATTGGAGGTCACTGAAGAATCGTCGACTCCACCACCTCTTGGTTCTATTCTACTACAAAGACACTTTACAGAAGAGTATTGATGATAAAGAAATTCCTTGGTCATTCCTCCTTTTGTCAGGGCTATTTGTTGTGGGTCCACAACACACACCCCATTTTTTGGTCCCCTGACCATGGGGACCCCCCTCTTTTTTGTTTTTTTTCCTTTTGTCATGTCCGCCCCTCGTAGAAATCCAGTCAGCCACTAGAGAAAATTGCTGAAACCAAGCCAGAGGAAGGAAGAATCCTTTTTCGGCCTTTCATCCCTTTCAGCCTTTTGGAGGACTTACGTACTCTGAAATACCGAAATGGCTGAAAGGCCGAAGACCTGACCTTTCGGTGTTTTTGGACTCCGAAAATACTGAAAGGCCGAAGACTTGGTTCCCTTCTGACATTTTCGACCTTTTGGGGTCCAAAGTCCCAAAGCCGCTGACATCAGCCCATGGGTTATAAATAGGAGAAGCCTTCATTTTTAAATCACTGTGTGTCTTTTGCTCCTACCCACAATTTTGTCTGCTTCTCCTCCTCGACCACTTCCAATTCTGAGCTACCTAGTTGTCCTTCCACTCCTAGTTCATTCGAGGTAGGTTCTTCTTGCTTACCTTCACTTCATGTTTTTGGGTCTCGGTCTAGGGTTTATTTTTATGCCTAGTGCTTGTCCATCCTAGGGCACTTCATTACTTTGCCTCATCGAGCCTCTGTGCCTTCAGTTTTTTATAGGGACGTCCCTCCATGTAAGACCTAGGGTTTCCTATTTTTGTTTGGTCTTAGGTCTATGGTTTTGTCATTTTGTCAGTCACGGCCATTGTCGTAGGTTTTTGGCCTCCGAAAGGCTGAAAATAGATCTTCAAACTCTTGCTAAGTGCCATTTCAGACTTTTTGTCCTTTCGAACATCTGAAAGGTCTGAAAAGGCCGAAAGTGAGACCTTCGTTCAGGCTTTCAGAGTTCATCATCATTTCCAGACGTTCGACGTTCCTAAGTGAGCACCTCTCAGTTTTGGACCCTAAAAGGTCTGATGTACTGTGTCCTTCCAATAGACCTTTTCACACTTTTGGACTTTTTGGCCCCCAAAATAGTTTTCAATGACCGAAACCCCGAAAGGCCTGAAAGTGTGAAAGCTTACACTTAGCTGTTTATTCAGCTCTCTTTGCTTTCTTTCATAGTTTAAATTGTTTTTTCCTATTCAATAAGCTACTGATATTTGTCTTTTCTTACAGGAATGACTAAACCAAAGACAGCCTCCCCAATGAAGTATCAATACAAGGGAAATCCCCCTAGCTCAAAGGTGCGAAACAAGATAAGTGAGATAATAGACACCAACATCTGGAATGTGGATTGGAATGAATTGCTTACTCAATGCTCCCAGCCAGCAAATAGATCTGATGATTGCACCTCATTAGTCCTATTCGGGCTAGTGAATGTAGCCACACACCTAGTGGCCATTTTGTCTTCAGAATTGATTGTCACCCTAGCTCATCACTATGATTCAGATAAGAGGGTGGTAATAAACTTAGAGGATCAAGTGGTACTGGACATTAGGCTGGATGTCGTCGAGAATGTTTTCCACCTCCACAAAGGCATAGACAAGTTCTATGCCTTCTATATTGAAAAGGGGACAAAGTGGTTTAGTAATAGGGAGCAAGCCACACATGAGATGATGAATAAAGACTACCTCAAGCAGTCGCTTCCTAAGAACAAATTGGACAAGATAGACCTTCGAAGAGGTTATATGAAGGATGAAATCCAGGTAGCTATAACATTGATAAGCTGGGTGTATGGGTTACCTCAATCCACTCAACTTGAACACTAGATGATCCTCTTGATAGAAAGGATCTGAGAATGAAAGGCAAGATTTGACTGGGGCACTATTATTAGTGACAATCTAGATGAGCAGTTGATAGCAGTAAGCCATAATCCCAAGTTTTACATGAGCACTTACGTGGTGTATCTACTAGTTGCATGGGTAGATTATCCTAGCCTCACCAAGAGGGGAAGTCTAAATGATCCAAATTCATGGCCCCACCTTGTATACCCACAGCTGGTAAAAGGAGCAAACATGCCAGAGGATTCCCCAGATTATAGGATAGTCAATGATGCATTCATATTCTAGTTCAGGACATTCACATACATTAGGATAGCCAGGTCAACCTTGTAACCAAAGAAGCTACCCAGGTACCCATCTGACTAGATAATCATATTAGAGATGGCCAGGCAGCTCGCGGATGCATACGAGCACATAAAGCATAAGAAGAAGCATTGTTGGGACTTTCCCATCTCTTTGGGACCATATACACTGCAAGACATGAAGGTTTGTAGATCCCTAGCTTTTGAATAGGATGACTTTCCCTTACAGTTTTACAAGATAGTGCGAGCCCGCTTTGATCCCATAGGTAATTACAGCCACATTATCAGCAAATTCTACATACATGAGCCACATTTGGAGGATCATTGGATAAACTGCATAGATGATCATGAGGTTAAGATCCAAGATTATTGTAGAATGAACCTCGCTCTGGAAAAAGAGGTGTTAAAGGTTCCTATTTCCTCAAAGGTTTGGGAATGTGATTCAGATGACGTCTTAGAAGACATTTACACAAAAGATAAGGTGTATGACCAGCCAATCATGAATGCAAAGGTGGACAAGGATGAAAATGATGACATGGACTTTCGGGCAAGGCATGTGATAAAGACCACCATAACCTGGATCAAGGGGCCACACAAAATGAGTCTGATCCCAATGAAAACATTGATGGAGCCCTCAAGGAAAGTAGAAAAATAGCGAGGGGAGAAGTCAACAGCTCCTAAGTACAAGAAATCTCCACCTCATAAGTCAAGAATCATGTATGGTCATGAATGAATAGTTGAATATGGCTCTAATCCTAGGCCAAAGAAAACTAGAATGATAGGCCAGATTGACCCACCAGCAGGGTCATCACAACCCCAATCAGGTGAAGGCCCATCTACCTTTGGCCAATCTCTCCCCCACCGCTGAGAAGAAAACATATAAGAGGAAGAAGAGTTCTGAATCTCCGCAGTTGGAAATGGCACAAGAAGGGTCTGAGGAAGTAGAAGAAGATGAGCCCCTAGTTCAAAGAACGAGATTGCAAAAAAGGTGACAAAAGGAAACTACCAAGAAACATAAAGAAGATCCCAAAGAACAGGATAATCCTTTGGATGCCTTAGGATTGGATGAGTTTATGCTTTTTGATTTTGAGGGACTTGAAGGCTTTTCTGATCATGGCCAAGAAATAGACACTGGAGCTCCATGACTTTTTCAGCCCCAGGTAATCCTCACTCAACCACCGGTCCAATTCACCAACCCTTCAATGAATGTCCCTAGTTCCACTCAAGAGCCTGAGGTTCAGGATAGTGGGATAGCTCGAGCCACAACTGCAGATCATGTAGTAGGGAAAGTACCATTTTCCACTCCACCATCTTATCTACCACCTCCAATTCCTACTCCACCACCATTAATTCCAACCCCAACACCTACTCCTACACCAAATCCGCCCTACTCTACTACCATTCTCCCATCTCCCACTCCAGCCATATCAACACCTACCCCACCAACATCAATCCCTTCAACATGTGCCACCCAGGAAACCAAAGGAGCAATGAGTACTAAAGACACATCACTTTTCCAGTCCACACTAGAGGCCATGACTAGTCTTAGGTCAAATGTATCAATGTACACCTTCGCCGAAGAGGCCTCAGACAAAGAAGGGGGAAATGTGGTGACTGAACGAGGTGAGGTGGAGGGGGAGAGGGAAGAAGGGGAAATGGATGTGGATACTGAAAGGGGAAGAATGAAGGAAGGAGGGAGCGAACAAGAAAGAGGGCAAGAAAAGGAATCAGAGAAAGAAATAATGCCAAAAGTATAATGCCTAACTTCAATCCTCTAGGTTGCACCATATGAACCTATAACTACATCTAGCAAACCTACTTGGTTTACAAAGGAGATACAACCTAGGAAGAGAACTTATACCAATGAATTGGATGGGGAGGATGCAAGTATGACCACTGTGAGGCAAGCCTTCCACCAGGCAGAAATTAGTGTACTTGCAAAGACCATGTCATATGTGACTCACGACACTGGGGGTCATTAGAAAGCCCAGATAGCTATCCCACCCCTAAGAAATTCTTAGACAACAGGCTCATCAAAAGGCTATACATTTAGGGAGGTAGATTTGGGCGAACCTACCAGAGAAGGGAGCAAGACACTAGCAGGTTTAGGGTTGAAGCACGCTCTAGGGTTCATGAACAAGGATGAAGAGACCATAAAATCCCTGACAGATCAAAATGAAGCTCTAAAGGGGTACATTCAAAAGATGGTGGGTCCTATTGACCCAAATTTTTTAGAGGCTTCATTACAAGCCATGCTTGATAAAAGTGCTACACCAGATTTGCCGGCAGGTTTGACTCCCTCTTTCATCCAGGCAAGCGCCAATTGGAGAAATGACTTTGAACAATTTGGAGAGAAGGCGATTCCATCAGTATTTAGGCCATACCAGACCATATTAGTTGAAGTTAATTCACTCATTGACCTGGTGGAAGATGATGGGGGTATAGATTCAGAGGTAATTAAGTGGCAAGTAGCCCTCCAAGATTTTGAGATAATTCAAAAGCAACGCTTCCAAGTTTTGGTAAAAGTCTATGAAGGCAAAGAGTTGGACAAATTTAAGGCATGGACTAAAAAAATGACCAAAATAATTAAGGTCTACAAGAAATACTAGGCCCTTATAGATTACAAGCGAGAGGAGGTAATAAAATGGATCGAAGATATAGATACTTTCTTCATAGGGGTCGGCCTCAACGTCTATCAGGATGAAAACAAACAGGCCCTATGTCCTTCCAAAGAGGTGGTCCAACAGTTCAAAGATGTTCTGGCCGGAGTTAATACCAAGGAGGCCCTGCAAAAACTATTTTACCTAAAAGAGGAAATGCAAAGAATGTCACATCACAAAGAAGAGATCACATTCTTCACTTCTGAATTAATTGTCTTCAGAAAGAAGAAAGAATGAAGGGTCACCAAGATAAGAAGGAAAGAGATCAATTTTGAATAAGTTCAGGAGATAGTGCGGAGGCTCCGGGTAGCTCACCCAGAGGTCTTTCCTGGATAAAGCTCCAAGGTCCAATTACCAGGTGAACAGGGAAAGATTTTCACACTTGGACAAATTTCCACTAAAGTGGATTTTTTGGCCTTTTGGCCTTTGACATTTTGCCCTTTCGGCCTTAAAAGCAAGGAGTATTTTTTGGCCTTTCAGCCTTTTGGCCTCTTCAAGATTTGTTAGCCTTTCGGCCCATGACAAGTCTGAAATTTTGGGACCTCCGTGTTTGAAGATTTTGATAAGCACCTGGGAAATTTTAAAGGCATTAAAGTTTTGGGGTAAAGGTCGAGGTCTGAAATAATGGGGGTTTCCAGTGAGGTCACTTTTTCAAACACCAGTTAGAATCCAGATCAGATTAATCAACAACCTAAGTTTGTTTTAGAAAGACTAAAGGTTTCCTATCAATTCCCACTGCCGGAGATAGTTCCAGATGAAGAATCCAAGAAGGACCACCATAATCAAGAAGAAGACTCCCAGTTCACAGAAGGAATTCACCTTCTTTCTCTCTCTCTCTCTTCTTTGGCAGATTTTTCCCTCTTTGCATGAGAAAATGGATTGTAAATGGGTTTAAGAATCCATGCAAGTTACATAGTATCAGTTAGCAGTAGTTTCCCTTCAGCAAAGTTCTAATTTTATCTTTTTCTTTAGTTTAGACTCTCTGATATCCTAACTCTAAAAATCAAAGTTGTAGATCAAAACTCTATATATTGTAATCAAAAAGCAATGTAAAGGGCCAAATTCTTAATACAATAAAGATCTACATTGGGTGCTTCATTCGTGGTGTGTGAATTACTGCTATCTATGCAAATTTATTGAATGTATGCTTGCATTATTCTTTATTTTCAGAGAGCCCGTTGTGTTATTGTGTTTCAAATTCGTGCTACCTTTAGTTGGAGTTTTCTGTTGTATATCTACCTTGCTGTGATGAATGTGTGGAGGATGCTATCTTTGGGCTTAACGATAAATCTATCTCGTGGGTTCGCACGTCTTGGTGGCACTGCATTTTGATAGGTTTTGAATATCTCGTATGATTAAAACATACCTTTCCTCTAAATGCTTGCATCTGTGGAGTAGTGAATTGTGACGTGGTATGATTCATGCTTCATGGGTTGTTCCAAATCTCTCTAGCATTTAATTTGCAAGGAAGGGTTTACAGCGGTTTATGTCCTTAGGATTTTACTTTTCTTTACAATTTGTTGCATTTCTTGTCACCCTCATCTCTTTAAATTCTATCTTGAAATTCTAAAAATTGCTATCTAAAATAACACAATTGCATGTTATTTACCATACCCATACTTGTTAAATCAGAAAATACCAAAAGAAGAGAAACTAACAGTATTTTGCAGTTTGTTGTCTTGAACGTACCAGAAAAGGTCTCCTCGTGAACAATCACATTTATCTTCAACTAAGTAACCAAGCAGGTTGTGACCCGACCCTGGAGAACCTTGGGAATAAATCTGTTATTCTTTCAAGAGAGGAAATTGAATCTCAAGATCCTAGCAAGTTGGCTTGTGTCAAAACAACGCTCAACAAAAATGTTCCTCAAAATGCATACAGGTTTTAAGGAAAATTATATTCCCCAGAACCCATGGCATTGGGGCATTTTCAATGCCAAAATTGGAGGAACAAAAATTTGTAGAAGACAAATTTCATTAGAACTTGAGCGTTTTTTGGATCCATTTTTATTTTTGATCAATTTGCAACAATGACACCGCATTGAATAGGTAAGATTTTAGTGTTTTGATTGTATTTTTTTTCATTTTAATTAAAGTAGGTTTTTCAATTGATTCATGATTTTTTTATTAATTTGATGTTAGATTCTTCAAACAATCCCCCAAAACAAAACAAAAGAAAATCCCAAAAACATTGCACATGAGCAACAACCACAACCATAAAATGCTACTCCACAACCTCAAAATATTGTTCCTCAACAACTACCGCTACTTGTAAACCCTCCACGTCCTCCATTAGATCATGTGGATGCCACACAAGATGATTTTATCAAACACATTATAAAAAATAGTGCCCAAATTTCTATATTGTTCAATAGGTTGAGGTCATCTAGTCTTGATCACCACTCAACCCTTTCCTCAATGCTGGAAAGAATGGCCAATAGTGAAAATGAGGTATCTAGGGAGGTTACCAGATGGGGTTCTTGCAGGGATAGATTTTGAGCATTTTATGTGGATGGGTTGTCATATGATCAATTGAAAATGAAGGGCATACTTAAATGTGTCATATGTTCTCTTTTCACCAATCCTATTACCAGTAACAACCTAGAAAAAAATACAACTCGGTTTCCTATACATTGGTGTGTTCACAATAGGATGAAAACACCTTTTTGCAATAAGTGGTATATGGCCTTTCACTAACCATCCTCTAATAATTGGAAGGTGCCTCTATATTTTTTGAGAAAGCTATATTATGAGTTTATCATCCGTGAGAGGTTGAATTGCTTTGATATCTGGTAGTTCTAGGGTAGAGGGAGCGGCTTTGTGTAGGATAGAGCTGGGGCCCATATGGTCATACAACCACAACATAGGAAAGCTCTATCAAAAAAAACCATGGTCAATGTTGTGGTCCCAGTAGTCCTAAAGGTGTCTATGGATTTACAAAATCTTCATGTAGCCACATCATTGACTGATGTCATTATTGAGCAAGACACAGAGTTTTTTAGAGCAGAGAGTGGATCAGTACATGCACCACCTCCATCATCATCAGATGTACCATTTGGCTCAGCCCAACCCATTGAGGATATGTTCTCCAAACACAGATGAGGATGGTTTGAAATCTCATTCATGTACACATTACGGAGGTAGATGTCATGCATTCACTACTGAGGATGTGGGCCTCAAAGATGACTTGATGACGATGGTTTTTCTGGAGAGAAGACGCAGGTATTTTTATTTGTGTTTTGACATGTTATTAGTTAATCACCTAAATCTTATAAAATTAAATAATTTTTTATTTAGAGAAAAACATAAATTAACACATGAATAATATGCATCGCAAGGTGCAACAGGTCATACGAGCACACCATGTAGTGTTCATTTGAGTAGACGTGCAAGAATCCTTTCGAGACCTGAGGCAAAGTTTTTTAAATATTGATAAAAATAGAATAATACATTTTTTTCAAAATATTTTTTTTAATAATGTATATTTATTTCGTGTTTTATAGGCCTTTTCGACTGCTCATATTTCTAAAGTTGATGATATCACACTTTCTGCCATTGATTTTGGCCTTAAGAGCTTTGTAGTATAATATTTTTCACATATCTTGATTCAAGTTTTAATTGAAACCATGTGGTATCATACTTGTTTCTCTTATGTTAATTGTGTTTTTTCTAGGGTACCCCAGCCAACTTGAGGACAATGTGATAGAGAAATAAATCCTCGACAACTCCCAAATGGAAAAAGTAATTCAATAGAATTTAAATTTATTTGTTGAAATGTATTATGATTAAACATGTACTCGTTGGTGCAAGAGAACCTGATCAAAGAATTCTAAGTTCATGAAATGATCTATTTTGTTTGTATAATGTCAGTTAGTCCATGTAATTGAGGCTCCAAGGGAATAGTCTCATTAGATATGTCCTTTCATGCATAAAATCCATGCTAAGAGCACAAAACTCTCTCACATGGACTTGAGGGTCAGCATCTCCATTGTACTTGTCATATTTTGGGATCTTAACTTTGGGAGGAAATGGGGGCATGTGTAAGTTCTTATAAAATAGAAAGGAACATATAGACTCAAATGAGTAATTTTTAGAAGATCATTCTTTGTCTCTCTTCAATTCTCTAATTTCACACCTCATGTCTTGCAATTGTTGATTAAGAATGGTATAGGAGATTCTTCCTCGTGTTGTATTAGTCCTTCAATATCAAATTCGGTAGGAATTTCAACACCTGCAGATTATAGGTGCGTGAAGTAGTTATCCTTGTCTAGTTTCATGATGATATGCATCATCTTTTGAAAGTATTGTTCTTGTTGACATCTTCTGATTTCCTCTTTAGTAGGTTCCTCAATCGAGGAGGAAAGAATAGTATGGTAGCTTTGTCATACTTAGTTAGATCCTCATTCATAGGATGACATGGTTGACGTGTCTTAATGAGGTATGTGTAGGATCATGGTATACCAAGCTATGGCCTTAAGTGGCAATGAAAAATCAGAAAATTAGGGTTAGTCAACTTGACGTAAAATGTTGAACATCTTATCAACATTATGTGAAAAAGTTGTAAGAATAGAATCTGTATAAAATTGAATTTAGTTTCTATACTACGAGCCCTTTTCTAAAAAAAATAATCTAATTGTTCAATATTTTAGATTTCAATGCAGTAGTACAAAAATTTCAGGAAAAAGATAAAAAAGTATGTGTAAGTCTGACCAGCTTAATCACAATCAAATGATGATAAATTTTCACAAGATTCTAGATATAGGTAGTAGACTCATGACCGGATGTGATGCATATTTTTGTGTAATTTTTTACCAAATAAATAATTAATTATAAATTTTCTACTACAACTTATTTAGAATAAAAAAACTCTTGTGTCTAACCACCTTAACTAATTCTAAACTTTACAAAATTGCAAACTTTTTTTTTTATTATAGTAGGAAAAGCATAGAATGTGATGCATGTTACAAATTTCAAAAATATTAAACTATTTGAGAGTTATAGTTTTTTTTAATTAGTCTATGAATTAGGATTTTAGAGATAAGTCAATTAGAAAATAAGGAATAATTACTTACTGATCTCCAAATTTCACAGCATTATATTGATGGAAAGTTGATAATGTCTTTAAGAAACCCTTTTTGTTTCATCAATTTTAGGTGAAAAAATGTCGTTAGCTACATGGTCAAAGTCTAGAGATTAGAGGAAATATGGTGAACACGTCTTTTGGGTTGACCATCCACGTTTGGCATTGCAAAACCAAAATCGAGAGCAAATACCAAGCCTAATCAAATATCCAAAATAATATCGTATATCTGATATTATCAGATATTCGATAATTTCACATATCCGATAATATCATATATGCGATAAGTCCTGCCCAAATTCAACATTTCAATTTCAATGCTCTTTTCAATTTTATGATTTTAGATTTTTAGATTATATATTATAAATTTTTTATTTTTTTTTAATATTAATATTAGATGGTAATAGCATTAGTATTATATAATTATTTATATTAGTATTGTATTACATAAATTAGTATTATATTATTATTATTTATTTCTCTATTGTATAATAGTATAATATTAGTATTAAATATTTATTAATATTTATATTATAACAGAGAGAGAGAGAGAGAGATTATAAAATTAGTAATAAAAATGTAAAATAAATATTCAAAATAGGATGAAAATGAAAAAGTTGAAGCCAAATTTAAGGGGGAGATATCGGATATTGAATATTTTTTGATATCTGAGAGAGAGAGAGAGAGAGAGAGAGAGAGAGAGAGAGAGAGAGAGAGAGAGAGAGAGAGAGAGAGAGATTAAAAAAAA
>MU228067.1:1609104-1624980 GCA_018584345.1 Thuja plicata | reverse complement strand
TCATATTTAACTAAATAAATTTAATTAAATAGATAGGAGAATATAACAAATATAATTAATTAAAATTAATTATAATGTTATGGGAATATTAATTAAATTAATATAAGGATGATTTTAGACGTCTACACCTTCTTATTTGGATTCTTTAGTCTTTTCTGGGTTGCAATGAAACCCTCATGCATTTCATCAATTATGTGTTGTATATAATCATAGCTAGTGCTTGAATGCACCTCTTGTAGGTCTAGCACCATCATTAAGATGCTAGCATTGATTTTCTCTGCATCTCTATCTATCCCTAGCACTCTACACAAGGCATAAGCGTTATACTTAATGTAGAAGTGTAGATCCTTATAATAATATGGATTAGGCTCTTTAATAGGATCTAAGTAATTTTTCACTTCTTTTAACATGTGTTTCTTCAATAAGCCTTTAGCAATACCAGGCTTTGAACTATACCTCTTCTCCTGCTTTGTCATGTAAATTTTAGTAGACATGGCGCTAAATAAGCCAAAGGCTTGCATGAATGAGTTCCTGTTTAATATTAGCAGGGCAGTGCCATCATCCCTTTTGATGGTATTTGTCAGGACATCATAGTGTTTGGCTAGGTCTAAAAATAGGTCTACATCAAGAAAGACATCAGGAACAAGCAATCTAGCTAAACCACATGTCCAAGGGTTTGATACTGGGATAGGCTTATAAATTTTTTTATAGAAATAATTGAAAAGGGAGAAACCTGTTGTCCATGGAGTCATAGCATCTTGAATGTCTTTGTACTCATCCAAGAGGACACTTGTATTAGCCTTCTTATTCTGCGTTGAACCAGGCAGAAGACGGAAAAACTCATCAGAGAAACTTGCCTTTCCTTTCTGTTCCTCTTCACTCCCTCCACTTGTTGAAGCAACACTCATAGCCCCGTTCATGTTTGCAATACTCTGAATCTCTTACTCCTTACCGATATTGAAAAAAATCTATCTCAGATATCAGCTAACTGTCCTGTGCACAATTTCCTGAAATTCAGAACTCTTTGATCAACTTTGGAAACACTGCAAACTGAGAAAAATATCCCTTTTCTGAAAACTTAACAACTTGGGCTCTACAAACTGAAAACATGATGAACAAGAATGAATGCACCATCAACTCCTTATAGCCATGATTCAGAGTAGGCAGCTCATAATTCAGAAACATCAGTTCTGTCATTAATTCGCCATGTTGTGAACTTGAACAAAAACCTAGCCGTAGTTTCTGAGCTTGACAGGAAATCAAATTTTGAAAAGTGAATCCTCGGAACAATCATATACCATTTAAAAGAGCTGACATGTGACACTGTGATTTGTTATTTGTCTTACATCTCAACTACTCTTTTTGTACAGTGATCAAAATGTGAGTTTGTGATTGGTCACCGAGCGATTTACACTGTCACATCAAAAACTTGCCGCCTCTTTTAGATTTTGTGATCAGGCGACTACGCGACTGAATTAAGTCTCTTTGTCATGGGCCTCTATCATTAACCCATGGTTTATCTCCAGACATGGAGACAATGCACTTTCTTACCTTTGGCTGACCCAAGTCACGATCTAGCAATCACGCGACACACTTGAAATCATAGTCGTGCACAGTTAACATTTACTCATCACTCTTTCTGAGACCTTGTGACTAACTGTTTCCCTTAACCCTTTACGGTTATCTCCCTATCGTCAAATGCTTTTATTTCATGTCAAGACTATGCGACAATGCTTAGTCACCAAATCACAGGATATAAGTCTTAAGCATTTAACTTTTTTTATAACAGGTTATATGCGCCCTTTTCCTACTTTTGACGACTGCACGACATACCTTAATCACCAAGTCGGGAGGTCTTTTCCCCTCGGGCACTTTTCTTCTCAGACTTCGCGACCACTGTCAGATCCTCTTATTCCTTCATCTTATGGCCATCGCTTAATTGCTATATACTCGTACATACCCTTAAATCTTTCTCAAAAACTACGACTAAAGGGAAAGTACTTAGTCTTGTTGTCGCTAAGTGCATTTTCTGCTTCTGGAGACCATGCGATAATCCTTTAACATCCACTTTCCTTATGACACATGTCACACAGTCATTTGTCCTCTTGCTGCATAATGGAAAACTGAAACATTATCTTGTTCTGGCGACAACCCGACTAAGCATTACAGCAAACCACAGACGGTCAGTCGCGATGTCTCAGTCTGTATTTTTTAACCGCTATTTTATCTTGAGACCATGCGACTGAAAGCCTGACTTAACTTTCAACTTTGACTTGATTTGGCGATAACGCGACATAAGGTAATCGCGAAGTCTGAAGACATTTTCATAAATGTTAAGAATCTCCTGCGATCACCCGACTAAGTAGTGGGTCCCTTCTTTACAATGCTTTATGACACAATTATCCCACGACTACCCGACATAAAAAAATCACTGAGTCTCGTAAAGCCAAAAGAATATGCTGAACTTAAACGAGACCACGCGACACAAGGAAAACGTGAAGTCGGGAAGACAATTGGAATATTCGCTCGAGGTATCACAACAAGGTGATTCAATTGGGACACATGCCTTAAGTGAATGGAAAAAGTAACTTTGAAACAGAAAGACATGACTTAGGGTTTATTTTCATCGTTTAACACTTGGAAAGACAAGGGTTTTCAGGGTTTTTACAAATTGAGCAAGGTTTAGACTTGAAAACCTGAAATTTGACATGGGTAAGGGCATAATGAACAAGAGATAACAGAATTGAGCACATCAGAATACAGAGAGCAGGACAAGGAACCAGGAAAACTGCCAAAATAGGAAATACAACCAACAGTCCCTCAGTCTAAGAACCATGTTTTTTGCAGAGAATATCACAAGATTGCAGGTGGAAGACACTAAATTACTTTTTCACCCTTTTTGTTGGAATTTCTCTATTATCGAAGGCTTTTGCATCACCTTTTTGGTCTCACTATGGGAAGTAGTAGTTGTCGAAAGAATAAATGGAAGAGGAAGCACAAAAATGAAGACATTGAAGTGTATAGATAAATGGATAGGGTTGCCCATTAGAACAAGAGACAAGGTATGTTAAATATTAATGAAGATGTCGGCATAGGCCAACCCTTAAATGCGGTTTCAAGTGAAGAAGAACGTGAATTTGAAATGATTTATGACAATAATATTGAAAATGAGAATGTAGGTATTGAAAATGAAAATGTAGGTTTTGAAAATGAACATGTAGATGTGGACAATGGAAGTGTGGACATTGACAATGAAAATCCACTGATTGAAAATGGAGGAATTGAAAATGATAATGGTGCACAATAACTAAATCAATGTTACACATCTCCAAATTATATGTGAAATGAAGTCCCTTGGGAGGAAGAAAGACAAACTTCAAATTTGAGACCTTCAAGAACAACAAAAAGGTTACTTGAAATTGATGAGAACGTAATGAGCAATTTTGATGGCAAGATATCAAAAAGAACCGTTTGTTTGTGGGTTTCAAAATTGTTTGATTACTTTTTTAGCCACAATAAATTAGTTGAGCAATGTCAAATGTTTATGCAGTTGTTAAAGATGCAGAAGATGAGACCTATACTAGCCAAATTGAAGATTAGTGTGAACAAGAAAAAAGAGAGGAATGCTATTACTGTGAGAAATCTTTTTAGTGCCCTCATTTCGATTGGAAAGACTACCAAGGAAAAATACAAGAGATATTCTAGGAGGGTTATTACAACCTCCTTAGTAATTCATCATTTTAGAAAGGCTCGTTTGATGAGACAAACTTATGTTGACTTGAACCTAAATCATAAAAATTTGGATAGAGCACTTGCAAGAAGAGAAAGACTTGATGATCCTCTTCAAAATGATACATGGGCTTATGGTGGGAGACTTCCACGTTGTGATAAGAAGCTTACCGATGGTGTAAAGGAAAAAATTCAACTATTTTAGCAATCTCACTCAAGAGGGTCACAAAATGTGAAAGATGTCTTGAAGTTGAGAATTGGCATTCGAGACCGCACCTCGCATCCCAAACAATATTCGAAGGTGAGTCAAACAATGTTTTTCAAAATACTTTGTGAGACAGATTCAACATTGAAAATATAACAAACAACTTTTGAAGCCTTCAATCCCTTTTTTGTGTGTGCCTCTTAAGATTTGAAATACTTGTAAATATCATGTGGAGTTTTCAATGCACCATGAATTGTTACAATCATTTTATTCTACTTTGCATACTAGTAAAATGTTGGAGGTGTGTGGTGCAAGTGCTCTTCAAAAATCATCAATAGACTTGCTAGATCATATTTTGTGTTCTGGAGATGATGGATGTTTCTTTTATAGACAAGATTTCTTAAATGACAAGTGCTCAGAGTGTGGTGGGCTAGTGAAGTTTGTTTCATGTTTTCATGAGGGATGCGAACATGATTTTGGAAAGACAATTGTCCAAAAAAAGGTATATAAAACTGTTAATATACATTGAAAAGTGGAGGTGAAGGCTATAGATGTGAGTTGGTTACAAAATAATGCAATGTATCTAATTTTATTTCAAGTTTTAGGAAGAATCTTTTTTACAAGTATGGCATAGTCACAGGTCTCAGTGGTTGGATCAACATTTCAAGATGTGTAAGGACACTTTCCCGATTGACACTATTATATCGGTCATTGACTTTGCAAAGAAATATACATTTCAGCCCCAAAATGAGTTGCAATCTCAATATTATAATTCTATTCAGGTTGCTATTTTTGTGCACATAACATATAGACATTCCCCTAATAGTTCAGAAGATGACCAGAAGCTAATTAGAGAATACAATTTTTATATGAGCGATGATAGATATCACTCTCGCAAGTATGTCCAACATTTCTTTGAGAATTATTTTGAGTGGGTGCAGGAAAATGATATTTCTATGGATAGACATCTCATTTGGTTAGATAATCACACGGGTCAATTCAAAAATGCTTGTATGTTTTATTGGTTGTGTAGATAAAATGTAGAGAGAGGTGTACCTAATATTTGGATTTTTTTTGAGGTCGGTCATGGAAAGGGGAGCATGATGGAGAAGGTTCATGTATAAAGAGAGCTCTTGTTGAGGAGAAATTGAGGATTTCAGGTGTAGAACTCCTTAATACTCATTCTATTGTTGATTGGTGTACTTTAGCATTGTCATAGGGGGGTCTCTTGAATCAACGGTGTGTAGATTATTTTGGTTGGTTGAGCTGGGCACAATTGGAGATAGGTTGGATTGACAAAATGTGAAACATTCTTCAAAAATGCATTCATTTAGAATCTTAGATGCTAGTACATGGACCATTTGGATAGGAGAGTTGGCTTGTTTTTGTCTAAGGTGTCTTCAATGCAATTGGGATCAGTGTGATTCAAGTGAGTGGGTCGATATGTGGGTTCCACATTATCTAACTCCTTTATTTTTCACACACTCTATAATAAATGATGACATGGAGTGTTCACTTGACTACGACCATATTTATGATCTTCTACAAAAAGGACATGTTTTTGCATTGGTTGCACCACAGGGGAATGATGAGATATCAAATTAATGGTTAGTACATTATGTATCAGGAAAGAAGAAACTTGCACAACCAATGATAGATGATGATATTTTCACATATCCAATAGGATCACATTTTTTTTTGGGAACATGGTTGCGCACATACATGATTATAAATAATGGTATTCCTGCGTTTGAAGACAACGAGAAGCACAAAACTATTCTCATGTATTCACACCTTGTTATAGAAGACAATGTTAAGTTGTTAAAATATCAATGAAAACCAAATACAAAGGAACTTTGGACCATTAGTAGTTTTGATTGTGAAGCAATATTTAATACCCTCAAGCAGAGAGATGACCATTCAGGCACACTTCAGTAGGTAAGTGCAACTCACTGCAAGGTTTTCCATGTTCATTACGGTTACGTTCAATACATTCATTGTAGTTTTCTGATTTATTTGTTTAAGCCAATAAAATTGGTTTTGTATGTGGATTGTAAGTGCAATTGGATACATATATGATAAATATAGAAGATTGAGGTGCACATTTGATTAGCCCAACTTTTATGACGACAAACTTCACTATGCATTGGCTCATCATGTTCTTTGGTTCATTTAGTTACTTATACATTCATAATATTTTTGTCAACCTATAAACTTATTTTTTCTCGTGTCTTCCAAATGTAGGGATTGGAATGTAGATGGCATCAAGTACCATGTGTTAAACTTATACACTTTAGGAGCGGAAATGACACTTAAATTTTTAATATATAGTTGTGTATCTAATATTTTGAGTAATTTTATATCTTAGACTTTTGATATATCATTGATAAATTTATTCATAATATTTTCTATCAATGATATACAATGAATTTGTATGAAAGGTGGTGTTATATTAAAATTTGTATAATGATGAGATACATACAAGAATACAAATATTTGATAAAAAAAATCTTAAGGCTTTGTTGAATGTGTTATATAAGATGTCTTTAATAAGTGGGTTATCCGCTTCCTTGAAAAGGAGTTTGATAATTCCAACATTAATGTCATCCCCAACAGATATGTACATACAATAGACTCCCAAAAAACAACACTTTGTAGAGCTATAACTTTGTGGTGTTCATATTTATTCAATTAAAATGCATAATCCCATTTAGCTTTGAATCTCACAGAGAATAAATTAATAAATAATTAACTCCTAATGACATAAAAGGGAAAATGATTTGAATCTAAGATTTTATTTTCTGAAAGTATTCCAAAACCACATAAATGAGTACCTTTGTCATGGGAAACAGATTCAAAAATACAACCATAATAGGATCCATATGAACAAAAAACTCAACTAGTAAGATTTCAATATGTCAATTCCTTGCATTAATAAATCTACTTAAATGGTTCATTAATTTGACACCTAGTGACCCTAGAGGGTAATTGTGAAAAAGATATGACAGACTATCTTACTGATTGGATGGGGTAAAAACATAATACATATTTTTAATTTGGATCCTAGGGAACATAGTCCAATAGCCCAACCCTTGTTATTAGGGTTCTAGAGGGTAGTTTCTTCTTTAAGGGGTCCTAAACCTTGTAACCCTTACTAGAGGGGTTTTTTACTACAATTTCAGACAAACACAACTTTTGATTGTTGTTTTCACTATTTGGGATACCCTTTATAGCCAACATAAAAACCTCAAAGCATTATGTTTGATCATTAAATCTAGAGTACCTACCCTCAGATTCTTTGCTAGGCCTACTAGACCTAATTGAGCTCATTTACGAAGGAACTACTTTGATTTTGCAGTCCATAATCCTCTCACCTATACAAATAGTTAGGATAGGTTTATAAACTTCCAAATCCAAGCCCTCAAGCCTTGATTCCACCTAAAAGTCCTCCATCCCTTCAATCTTCTCGACTGTGCATAGGTAGCCACATAGAGATGTCTACCTAGATTTTCTCTGGATCCTTCAAGGAACACTTTGACTTGAAAATCACTTCCATAAACATAAAATAAACATGGAAAATTCTCATCTCAGCAAGAATCAGATTTTTCTGATGGTGGAAAGATGAGAAATCAACATTTCTATGAGAGACCCTAGGTTGCTTAGGGTTTGGGATCCTTGCTAAGAGAAAAATAGATAACCCGCTCAAAACAACTCCTCATGAGCCCAAAAAAGTTTCAAATGAAATCTATTTCCAATCCTCATGTTCTCAAATTGGTATCAAGCCCTCATTCCTCCGTATAGATCCGTACAATTGCAAAAAATCATAGAATTATAGAAAAAAATACATTTGTATAGAACACCCTTTCTAGTTTTAATTCCAAATATCCTAAAGGTCCTTGGAAATTAATTATATGATCAAAGATTGCTAGTTGGGGCAGCACTTTTTCAAAAAAGGACAATTCTTGAAACCTTGGACAACTCCTCTAACTTAGGAACCCTCACTTTGGCTTAGAAGGGCTAATTGAGGCACTTAATGAAGGAAGTACCCTTCAAACCTTTAAATTCACCAATATAACACTTGGGACACCTTGGGGAACATGAGAGAACATCATTTATCCTTTTTTGCGTCTTGAAACAATACCCATCAAAAGTTATGGGGAATCGAGTATCTAGTCTATGTAACACCCCAAAATTGGCATCATGCAACCCTAACCAATTTTTTTTCCTTTATCATTCTTCTAGATCATCAAAGTCCTATTGTGCTAGTCAATTCTAAGTTTTAACTGACTCTACTCGACTTAAGTGTCAAATGTAGAAAATCCTAAATCTGCATTAATCATACATCATATTTAATTCATAAATACATATTTAGCTAAACAAACCTTATGATTGAATTAATTTAATTAATAAAGTCCTAGCACTTAAATTAAATTAAATTCATCCTCTTTAGCTAAGACACAAAAAAAGGAATTAAATAATATTTAATTATTAAATAAATATCCCCATTTTTAATAATTCAATATAATTATTTAGATAATTGAGAAAAAGCAATTATGAGGTTATATTTATTTAATTAATTGGATAATCTCTCAAAAATCTTTCTTTTGTTTAGAATTGGAAACTTCTCTTTAATTATGCTTTAAAGAGAGACAAAATAGATAAAACAAATAAAACAATTAAATCAAAGAAAGAAAACAGTTAAAGCAAAGAGAAAACAATTTATTGTATTCTTTTGAATATGGCTTTCTATTCTAAACTGGCTTTTCTATCTATTTTATTTCAAAAGAGGAAACTTTCCATTCTGAACAACCTCTGAGTCTATAAAAGAACTCTCATTCTTCATTCAACACCCCACTCATTTTTTATGCATTGTTAGAATACTGAATTATTGTCACATTTGTTGATATCTCATATAGAATAATTTCATTATTGCAATAGAATAGTTTCAATTTCTAGAATAATTGCACTGAAATCGTGTCTTAGATTAATCTCACATCTTTCAATTCTTAGGATAATATTGCATTGTATTGCATTCATGGAGAAAAATCCTTCATTCCTAGATTGGTCTATGGTTGTGAGACTCTCGTTTTGAGAGCTATTTCGAAAACTCTGTCTAGATAGAAGGCAACAAGTCAAATCATGCAGGAAGACAAGACGAATAATCTCATGTTTAGTCTTATGTTCATTCTGTTTTGGCCTCATTTCATTTCATCTTTTTCATTTTTTTTGCATTTTGTCTGTACTTCCGTACAAGTTTTGTTTTAATTTCGCACAAAATTTTCATACCTCTCGCGCAAACTTTCTAGTTCTTTGCGTGGCTTGGAGCACTTCTTTGCATGAAATTACATTCCAGAGCTTTCAGTTTGATATTTTATTACCTCAATTTTCTAACCACCTGTTGTTTTCTGACATCTATGTTTCTTTGATTTTATCTTTTGAAACAGCATAGCAGTGGTTTGCAGGACAATGAGATAAAGAAAAGCCATCATAAACTTCTGACATGTTTATTGCAGGATGTTGATATGAAGAAAGACATTACAAACTACTAATGGGTTTATTGCAGGACTTTTGTCGAAGACCTTGCGTGTTTTCACAACTTCTTATATATGTTTTTAGTAGTTAAAACACACTACGGTTGGTGCTGAAAATGAATCATTGTCTTGTGTGATTGAAGTGTTTTTTAGATTGTAATCCTAAGAACTACATGAATGTATCCTCTCCCCCTACCTTTATGGATCTTGGGTGTAAGAGAAATTCATGTGATTCTTCTAGAGTGGCTACCTCCCGAGAGCTTTAGCAAATCCGGTGAGAGTGGATGCCCAACCGGTAATAGGCTAAAGCCAAGCCCTTCCAAGCTGGTATACAAAAAATGCTATTATGATTAATGTCACAATAGACAGGTTTGAATTCATTGTGGAAACCAAAATCTCCTCCAGTACCCTAGTGGTGCGTTAAAGTCCCGACATTGCTAAGGTGAAAGCCTTGCTTTGAAAGGATTGGGAGAGCCCCCTTTATTGGGAAAATGACTTGATCACAACCACCTGAATGAATGACCTTACTACAAATTGTTGTTCTAGTTTTCCAAAAACCCTCTATTTGTTGGTGCGAAAGGTTAGAGACCAACTAAGACGCCCCACATTTTTACTACTTTTAGTAGAGATAACAGCCCTTTGGGAAGCAATTCCTTTGGGGTTCGAAGCTTGGTATGCCTAAGAAGTGAGTGCATATGTAAGGAGGAGCCCATGCTTCCAAGCTTCTAAGTTGTTCGCTAAGAGTAAGCATAGCTAAAATTCATTTCAAGTGGGGATTCAACAGATACTTCCTTGGCTATCCTAGGATTGTGATGTATTTGTTTTGGTATTACAAACATTCTTCTTGATGTCTTTTGCATGAGTGAATCATTCAAATAATCAAACAATCTCAAAAATTGTAAACTTTGGAATTTGCCTATCTTTTCTTGTCTGAAACTCTACTGAAACTCTACCAAAACTCTGCCGAAACTCTGCCAAAATTCTGTCGAAACTTTGTCAAAACTCTATCGAAACTCTGTCAAAAATCTATCAAATTTGTTTCAAAAAATTGTCAAAACTTGGTCTTTCATTGTTCTATCCTAATACATCGAGTCTATTCTGAAATTTGCACTTCTAGGTGTTAGCTATCAACTCATGTCCAAGTTTCTGCATCTGCTACCAAACTCTGGAAATCTATCAACTTGCTGTCCAAATTTTGTATTCTGCTCTGAAGGTTCTGTCTGAATTTTCACAAATCTTTGCTTTCATCAACATCATCATTAGTCTATCTTTGACTGCAATCAGTTGACATTCTGAATCATTTCTATTTTGAAATTTGACTTTGTTGTGCTAGTCCAAGTGACCCATTATCTATTTCAATCTTATCATCTATGTTTGCGCTGTCCTTAGCCTGAGTTGTGAAAGCAGGTTCGTCAACCTTGACTCAAGATCAGAGTCAATGCTATCTTTGTCTCAATTGGACATTATCTCCTTTTTCATTTGGTCTTGGACTTAATCAACACTTTAGATATCACTTCAGCACATGTCAGTCAATCAATCTGGTCATCATACTTTCTCTTCAAATCTTCTAAGCAAGCACATCAAGAAAATCTTACAATGTCTAAAAGCAAAGAAGAGATTCTTAGGGCAACTTTATTAAAACAACTTCAAACTTTAGAATCTGAACTCCAACGATTAAAGAAGGAAAATAATACTTCATTCGATGAATCCTCCTTAAGATCAACTTGTCCTTTTCTATTTGATCATGATTCTCACATCTCTCCACTTTCTTCCAACATGGATAAATCTTGGTATGACAATCCCATCTTTGATCAAGATCAGTTTTATGACAATCCCAACTTTGATCAAGAGAATGTAGAGGAAGCTATGACAACATCAGAAGAAATCCTTTTCTATCTGCAAAAGAAGGATATTGCAAGTCAAGAAGCATCTATTTATCCTTTAGAGAGAATCTTTACTCCTTTAGGACAATCTTATGAATCAACATTGGAAGAACTTCTTGAGAATGATCTCATCACATTGCCTCTAGCCACATCACATGGATTTGGATTCTTGCGTCCCTATTGTGCGTATCATTGAAGCAATAAGCATAAAACTTCATCTTGCATGGAGTTGAAACATAAAATCCAAGATCTCATAGATGATGACATAATCGATGTGGAAAGTCCTAATGAATCATCTAGTGAAGATACTAACCTCAAGCATGATCAATATCAAGAATCCATGTCTAGCAATGGTTCGCATATCCCATCAACTTATTCCACCATTCCTCTATCTTCTAAAGCTTCACAACCAGCTTCATAATCTCTATCATGCACTGAGCCTAATGTTAACTATGTCTACCCTCAAGGACTACCTCTAAGAGATATCCAAGCTAATCAACATATAGATGCAAGTCTTTCGTAGGCTTCAAAGATCATATACCTAAATCTCCCATGTGCTTCAACGTTTAGCATGCCTACTCAAAATGATACTTCATTAGTTTCTCAAGAGTCCTTCATGCAATACAACATTCCTAACTCATCCTTAGAAGTGGCTCCATGTTAAGGAGACAATCCAAAGTATGAAGAAACAAATATCAATAATGATCAAGATCAAGACACCATCCATCTTTATCCAACAGTTGACCAAAGTCACATACCTCAAGAGTCCCATGATGATTCTATCACCCCCTTCCATTTCTTCCTAGAAGAAGCTCTTACATATCCTATATCTTATCCATCTCCCAAGCAAGATCAAGATATCCTTTCCACCATCTCTAATGAACCTATTGAAAATCAAGAGAAAGGTACCCTTTGTACACCATCTAAAGATCCTTGTCAAGATTAGAGCATCCCTTCATCTCCTTGTCATTCTCCTCCATATCCACCTCAAGAAAAAATCATTCCTCTAAATTCCTTTCAGAAAAACAAATCCTCTCAAGCTTCCATTGCTCCTATCAAAATTGCTCCTATCAAAACTACTTATGCTCCTATTTATATAAAGATGAATTCTAAAGAGAATAGCCTTGGTCATGTAGCTCACTCAAAAGATGTTGATATCCCCTCCACACTTTATACCCCTCCATTCAAATGTAAGCATAAATCTTCTCCATCTTCCAAATCCATCCTTGGTTCCTACATCCCAAAGCTGAGACCGTCAAACCTTCCATCTATATTGGGTCCTTATGTCCCTCCATCTACCATTCCTATCAATACTAGCTTGTCATCCACCTACCCTATCTCCTATCAAGATCAACAAAGACATACATCCTTGAATTCTCCCTATCAACCCATCCATATGAACCAGTCATATCAACCTCATTCATCCATAATTCCTAAGTCTTTTGGAATCAATTTGGATGTACAACAAAGAAATTAGCAATACAATAATCCACCTACATATGAAGATCACTATGTCCCATCTAATCGACATGTGACTAAAAACACAAAGGAAATATTCAAGAGACCACATAGGTCCACTGAGCAAAGAATAATATCAAAGAAAATATGGGTTCCTAAATCCATTATGAAATAATTGCATTCTAAATCATCTGATACAAACGAAAAATCAAAAGCTATGTGGATTCCCAAGGCTATTCAAAATGACTTGGATACAAAAACAAAATCAAAAGTTATGTGGATTCCCAAGTCTATCTTAGAAGACTTGAACAAAAAGGAAAAGTTAGAGTTGGCATCCAAGCTTCCAAATTCTTCCACTTCATCTCCATCTAAACATCTCCCATTTTCTAACTCCATCTTGGGTCCTCGCATACCAAGATCCATATCCACTCATCCATCAATGTCTCAAGCTATTCCATCCACTTTTCCTCCATTCGTCCACTACCCTTCAAGGGGTGTGTCAATGTTGATATTATCACCATACCCTATCCAATATCTTGCACCTACCTCTTACCCATCCATCTCATTTCCTTCCATCCCTCTTATCCAATCCATCACATAAATCCTTGACTACCATCTCCCTTATCCTCCATATCAATCTGCTTTACCATCACCCTATCAACATATGTGAGCATACTTTCAGCTTCCTTGGCGTATTATAGCATATCTTTCAGAGGAGAAATATCTAAAGATCTAGAAGCTTAAGTTCCTCCATAAAATCAAAAAGATGAAAAAAAAAAAAAAAAAAAGGTGCCTTGGTGAAAACCTGGTAAACAGGCACCTTGGTAGAAAAAGCAAGGATAAATCAATCCATCCTATGGTGAAAACCACTTCTTGTGGCACCTTGGATAAGTACCATGATGAAAACCTGGCAAACAGGTGTCATACGTAATTCCTCCTACTTGCACTCTTCACTTGGGGGCAAGTTCCTTCCATGTCATCTTCTCCCATCATATCTTACATCCAGCTAGCTCGTTAACATCCATGCTCCTTCTGCTGATCTTGACAAGGTTGAGCCTATCCACGAGCATCATGTATTCTAACATTCATGATCCCTTCCATCATCCTATTTACTTTCTCTCATGTAGGCTACCCTATCATGATCTTGCTTATCCCAAGCCTATCCTTCCTATCTCTATGCATTCCTATCATAATCCAAAACATGCACTTATACCTTCATCAACCTTTATCTTGATCATAGCTCTATCCTATCTAATTGACCCCTTGGTCTTGATCAAAATTTAAAAACAAGTTCTTATAAGTCTCTTGACATGTCCACTCTTTTGGACCACATACTTTTCATGACATCAGGTCATGACCCTAAATTCTATACAACATTGCTCCATGAGCCTACATTGCTATATTATTGTTTCCCTATCTTGGGTAATCTTGAAGAGACTATCCTTGAGGGTCACATTCACCCTCTTCATCCATTATTGGCTATTCATCTCATACATCAGCTTTCTAATCCATATGCAATGCCATACACCTTGCTAGACATTGGGGAAAACCATTGTGATCTTGCTTGAGATCGAGTAATCTCTAAAAATCTAAAAATTGCAAAATCTCTAAAAATCTAAAGATTGCAAAACCTCTAAAAATCTAAAAATCTAAAAAAGTCCCAGAAAAATGATCATCCTAGTGAAAACCTAGCAATAGGCGCTTTGATGTATCTCCAAAAAAATCATATATTCCAAAAATACAAAAAGAATTAAAAAATTGAAAAATATAAAAAAAGAGAAAAAGAGAAAAGGTGTCATTGATGAAAACCTGGCAGACAGGCGTCATGGTAGCAAAAAAACAAAAAAAAATTTCTGCCAAGAAGGTGAAAACCTAGTAAACAGGTGCCTCTTGTTCCACATTGCTATATCTATCGCAGCACCACTTGGCTTTACGCATTTTCTTTCCTACATTGCTGCTTTCCTACTTTCCTGCTTACATTTTCTTTCTGTTTCCTGTCAAGACACCAACTCACATGGATTGAAACTGGTCATACTCTCAGGACAACCCTCCTGGTCTAGGGGACACTGTCATATTATCTTTTGGGATATTCTTCGTGAGATTCACTAATGGTTCTCACTACATCTTCCTACTATTGCTTAGCTTATACTGAGTTCTCTTTCCTTGAGAATCTCTCTTACATCAGTCACCAGTGGTTCTCCCTGTGTCTACCTACTGATGTCTAGCTAGTTCTATGATCTCTTCACTTGAGCCTTTCTCTCACGTCAGTCACCTGTGGTTCTCATTGCATCTGTCTACTATCACTATGCTATTGAGATTGCTCACTTTCATTACAATTGGAGTTATCCTTAAATGCTCTATCTATCGATACTCGGTCTTGACGATTCTATGCTTTAGTTTGTACATTGATTTTGGTCACTTTCGTGACACTCTGGTTCCTTTGTGAACCCTCCTGACTTGACATTTATTCAGTGCCATATGCTTGAGGGCATTCACATCTGGTTTGTCCTCACAACATACATCACATCATTCATCATTACTTGGGGGCATGGGCCCCCCATCTGATCACATCTCTGATTTACACTTGAGTCCGTAATCTTGTCACTTTTATAGGACAACTCTCTACTGACACAAACTGGTGTTTTTCAACACCACCATAAACAGTGTTTTTTAGCACTAGATCTTTGGACACATCTGTGTTTTTTAACACACATCAGATATCTCAAACATAAACATCTATCGATAACAATCAAACACAATGCACTCAGAAGCACAATGATGTTTTTCAACACCTCTTACACATATACATTCACAAACTTTGAAATTGGATGAGCTATGCTTTAATCTTTCTTTGTATGTTGTCTGTTCTTATAGATTTCATTGATATTTTCTTTGTCTACTGCTCGTTGGTGTAAGAAATATTAAAAGAATGAAAACACAAACATGAAGTAATCCAAGAAAATGAAATGCAAGAAGATTTTACCATAAACCAATAAGTGAGATAAAGATTTCAAGATCAACCACCAAGCATATGAGAAACTCCAAGAATCCAACAAAGAGCCAAGAGATT
>MU228067.1:1563487-1601230 GCA_018584345.1 Thuja plicata | reverse complement strand
TAATCACATTCATAAACTTCAATCCAATAAGAGATGATCAAGACAGTGAAAACAGGGATAGAACAAATATCACAAGTACTTCAAGCATGCCTTAATCATCAATGGGAAATACAAATGTAGGAAACCATAAGGGCAGAAAGATTGCCACGAACTGGTCTCTGAGAGAAAAATTCTCCTAACAATTGCCAAATCTCTGAGCACTAAGGCTCTCAAAAACTTTAAATACTCCCATGCACGCAGGCAGGAGTCTCAGAAAACCTAACTAGGGTTACAGATTTACAATGTACTCATTGACCCTAGGACAAAATCTAATCTGGCCATAAATGTGCACCAAGAATGAATCGATCAGATCAGATATGATTTCCTTCCTTGCACCCATCCCTGTACTGGATTATGCATCGTGGACAAGCAACCTGGATAAAATCAGCTATACTCTGCAACTAGACCCTGTCATGAATGCTCACCAGCTGATCACAGTCCCCTAGGATGGGAAGCGACCCTTGACGGCCACCGCTCAAATATCTCATCAATGAGCCATCGATCATGACCATGTCCCTTTGCCAACTGCACCTGGAGAGCAATAACTTCATGATTGGACTCTGTATCTACCTTCCACGTCTCTGAATCCTCTGTTTACCCACCAACGTCAAACAAATCTATTCCAGGGATCAACAGACTCTCTTTGCATAGCCTCTCTGCAATTGAAACCTCTGATCAGTTCTGGACCACGAGCACAGAGGAACCATGGCTGCCGAGCAATCACAGTGCCAAATCTGCCGCCAAATATTCAAATTCAAAGTCTTGCGACCTAGCGACCAACGGCTAGTCTCCTTGTCATGAGCATCAGAAATTAACCCTGGTTAAATCTCATGACCTAGCGACAAAGCACTTTTTAACCTCTGTTTAACCCGAGCTCAGAACTGGCGACAAGGCGACCGTGTGAAATCAAAGTTGCGAGGCATTTTACTTAACTCACCTTTCTTCTAGCGACCATGCTACTAACTGCCACCCTAAACCGTCACGGCCTGTCGCCTGATCACCAGATGCTATCCTTCTGTCTTGAGACTACGCGACCACACTTAGTCGCCAAGTCGGGAGAACCTAGCACTGAGCCCTCTGACCTTTTCTAGCGACATCCCGACTAAGGACTAATCGCTAAGTCGGGAGTACTTTTCTTGTAGGACACTTTGATCACCAGACTTGGCGACCACTGTTGGATCATCTGATCTTTGCATCGGACGGCTGGCATTTAATCATTTGAAAAGTGAGCATACCCTTAGATTATCCAGCGATCCTGCGACATGAAGTGAATCACGAAGTCGGAAGGCATTTCTTTGACCTGTTGACTCTTCTCGCGATCACCCAACTGAGGTGGGTCCCGTTCCTTTTAAAGATTTATAACATGGAATCAAGCGACAACCCAACTGAAGAGAGATCACCAAGTCTCGAGACATAGATGGAATATTCAATTTCTTAACGAGACTACGCGACACAAAGGGAAAACTAAGTCGGGAGACATTTAGGGAATATTCTAAAAGATCACTAGACTACGTGACAAAGCAAAAGCAAAGTCGGGAGATAAAACAGGAATATTCTCTGAGGCAAAGCGATCAAGCGACTGAAAATAAGCACATGTTCTAAGTGATTGGAAAAAGTAACTTCAGAACATAACGTTCCAAAGCCTAAGTGTTAACTTCATCGTTCAACACAAGAGACTTAGGGTTCCTTAGGGCTTTAAGGGTTTTAGTGAGGATCTGGAACCCTGAAAAAACAAGACAGATGAAACCAGATAGGGAAAACCAGGCCAAATGCACAGAATGGGAAATTTGGGCAACAGTTATCTTGGCTTTGAATGCCTTGATACTGGTGTACTCTTGCAACATTAACTGGAAACAATGTTCAGGTCATCTTGGCTTTTGTGCCCTGGTGCTTATGTTCGTTTCCCACATTTTATCCAATGACAAGTCATATTCATATCCTTATGGTTGCATTGTGGTGCCAGTAAGGGTTGTATCGAATTTGATGTTCCAAAAAAATGCTCAATGATGATAATTATATGATGGGTCTCACAACCATGTCCTAGAATTGCACTCGCATATTGCATCTAGCATAGGATTGCATTTTCATTCTAGACTTGCATTGTGGTAGTAATTCGGTGTTCTCTTCATTACATTCTTCTGGGTTCTTACATTGGAGATTTTTTCTTCATTGTCCTGGTTTCATCACGACTCCATAGGTGTTCAGTCCTCGCTCTCGATTCTTCACATGATCTTTTGGTTAGCATTGGTCATCCTGCATGAGATGTTAGTACCATATGCATATTCATATTCATAACTCATTATCATCTACACATTGAATTTACATAAATCATCTACATACATACATCTTTGCATCTAAATCATACATGTGCATTTCATACATCTACATATATTTAAAACATGTTCATACATTTACATACATTCTAAACCATCTAACCATCTAAGCATATAGGAAATATCTCATAAAAGACATTATGACACATGTGATGATACCAAAAGATGATCTCTTATATATATATATATATATATATATATATATATATATATATCCAATGTGTCGATAAAAATACAAATGGTGCTACTCGAGCATGATCTATCTCAAAATGGTGATATAATACATGGATGCCAATGCATCAGATACATCCTATGATCTCATCTATCTATCTATCAAAACCTAACTCTAGCCCTCTCCCTTGTCACCTGGAGGAGGTGGGGCCCTATCTAGTGGAGGTGGCACCTGTGTACCCTCTGACCCTCTAGCATAAGTGGAGAATCTTGCTACCTGGGATGCCTCATCCGACACCGCCCCACATACATTGATGAAATTTGAATTGCAGAGAGGTTTGTCGACTACTTATTGGAGGTCCGTATGCTGCGCGCTGGCTATGTCTCCTTGATCACTCAAATCGGTGAGTGTTGTAGGGGACCACCATTTTTGTCTTCTTCTCAGATCTCAATTCTCACAAAGTCAAAGGTTGAAATGATTTGAAAATGACCTGTTCATCCTTATATAGGTTTTGACCTAATTTTTCAAAGTGCTCCATTTTGTGCGAAAACTTCACCATTACCTGATTTGACCACTCTGAATCCATTTTCATGATCGAAATCAAAATCTAACACTTATATATAGCTCAAAATCACATTTTAAAATTTTTGGGACTGACGTGATCAAACGCTTGTGCAATCAACTTCCTGACGTCGCTTTCTTGTCATAATCATATCTTATCATCATTTTCTCAAATATTCAACTTGTTTTCCTCAAAAGTCAACTTTGGTCAACTCTGGTAAACACTAGTCAACCTTAGTCACCCTTGGTCAACGAGACCTCAAAATTGCTCCAAATTGCTTCTCAATCTTCTAGATTCTTTCGTAATCTATTCTGAGTTCTTCTTGATCTCTGATTCAATATCTATCTACGATTTGTCACTCTCAATCATCATATGACATGTCATATTTCCATTTCACTCCTGAGGGGGTAGGATGATTACATCATTAAATCTATTCCAATCAATCTGATCTAATATTCAAAAGTCCTCATTGCTAAGAGGCATCTCGTCACTTGGGGCATGTTCAATTTTTCATACTTCATAGTCAAAACTAGATACTCCACAATCAATAAGGGCATCTTTGTTCCTTACATCTTGTCATCTATTAAGTATCTCAGAAATCTAACTCAGATTCTTGAGGATTAAGCTCCGTTCTGGAGATGGTTCTCGAAAAACTATCTTTTTGGGACAGGTATCGGGGAAATCTAACCCCAACTCCTAATAATCAAGCTCCATTCTGGAGATGATTCGGAACCTCTATTTAGTATCTTTTTAGACAGGTATCGGGGCAATCTAACCCTGACTCCTAAAGGTCAAGCCTCATTCTGGGGATAGCCTTGTGAAAGATGTCAATCTAACCAATGTCTGGGAAATCTAACCTAGACATTGGGAGACTAAGCTTCATTCTGGAGATAGTCCTAAAATCTCTATTAATTATCTTGTTGGACAGGTATCAGGGCAATCTAACCCTGAATCCTAAAGGTTGACCCTCGTTATGGGGACATTCTTGTTAAAGATATCAAATCTATTTAGGTATTGGGGAATTCTAACTCGGATCCCTGAGGATCAAACTTCATTCTAAAGATGACCCTTGAAAACATTACTTGACCGACGTCTTGGCAATCTAACCTAGACTTCGAAGAGTCAAGCTTTATTCTGGAGATGGCTCTGAAATCTTTGCATCATTAATTTTCAAATCTATTCTTCTATGCTTGAGGCATCAGACTATTCTTTGAATCAATGCATTGCTCGCACATAAATTCAAAGAGGGGAAAAATGTAACAGCCCAAAATTGGCATCATGCAACCCTAACCAATTTTGTTGCATTTATCATTCTTCTAGATCATTAAAGTCCTATTGTACTAGGCAATTCTGAGTTTTAACTGACTCTACTCAACTTAAGTGTCAAATGTAGAAAATCCTAAATCTGCATTAATCATACATCATATTTAATTCATAAATACATATTTAGCTAAACAAACCTTATGATCGAATTAATTTAAATAATAAATTCCTACCACTTTAATTAAATTAAATTCACCCTCTTTAGCTAAGACACATAAAAAGGAATTAAACAATATTTAATTATTAAATAAATATCCTCATTTTCAATAATTGAATTTAATTATTCAGATAATTGAGAAAAAGCAATTATGAGGTCATATTTATTTAATTAATTGGATAATCTCTCAAAAATCTTTCTTCTGTTCAGAATTGGAAACTTCTCTTTAATTATGTTTTAAAGAGAGAGAAAACAGATAAAACAAATAAAATAATTAAATCAAAGAAAGAAAACAGTTAAAGCAAAGAGAAAACAATTTATTGTATTCTTTTGAATAAAGCTTTCTATTCTAAACTGGCTTTTCTATCTGTTTTATTTCAAAAGAGAAAACTTTCCATTCTGAACAACTTCTAAGTCTATAAAAGAACTCTCATTCTTCATTCAACACCCCACTCATTTTTTATGCATTGAAAGAATACTGAATTATTGTCACATTTCTTGATATCTCATATAGAATAATTTCATTATTGCAATAGAATAGTTTCAATTTATAGAATAATTGCATTGAAATCATGTCTTAGATTAATCTCACATCTTTCAATTCTTAGGATAATCTTGCATTGTATGGCATTCATGGAGAAAAATCCTTCATTCCTAGATTGGTCTATGGTTGTGAGACTCTCGTTCTAAGAGCTATTTTGAAAACCCCATCTGGATAGAAGGCAACAAGTCGAATCATGTAGGCAGACAAGATGATTAATCTCATATTCAGTCTTGTGTGTACTTGGTGAAGAAGGACTATGTTGAAGTGTATGGTGAGTTAACAAGGCCAAATTTACCACATACAGTATAAGCTTTTCTAGTAGTCACATACCACTAACAATTTGAGAGCATCAAGAACCGTTTGTCATGTAACCAAACCATCAATTCCATCAGTTCCGATTGGTAGGGTAAATTTTAGTGGAGACCTTTCTTCACTCGCATAGCATCAAGAACATTCCAACGCATATCGGACCAAAGTGTTCCCATGGTGCACTAAGCCAAATTGGGCAGCGATTTTTGGAGATCCATACCTCAGACCTCGTGAGAGATATCAGATATCCATAAAGTGAACAAGGAACATCTTGGGAAGGCCTACCATAATTTATCTTAGTTCTGGGAGGTTCCATGTGGATTCCATTTGGAAACTCGATCTCGATTGGTGTAAAAAGTTGCATTGTTGCTCAGTTGAAAGTTTCTCAATGGTGCATCTTTCAAACCGTTCATCATGGGACCAAACCGTCAACTCCATCAGCTCGAGTTGGTTTGGTAAATACTAGGGGAGAAATTTTTTTCTCTTGCGTATCTCATCAAGAACATTCTGGCGCATGTCAGACTGAAGTGTTGCCAAGGTGCACTAAGCCAAATTAGGCAGTGATTTTTGGAGATCCATATCTCGGACCTTGTGAGAAATATCAGAGATCCATGAAGTGCACAAGGACTATCTTGGGAAGGTCTAAAATCATGTAGCTCAATTCTGGGAGATTCTACTCAGATTCCATTGGGTGACCTGATCGCGGTTGGTGCAAAAAGTTGCAATGTTGCTTAGTTCAAAGTTGCTTAATGGTGCATCTTTTAAACCATTCATTATGGGATCAAACCTAAGCTCCATCAGCTCTAGTTGGCCAATTCAATGCTAGGGGAGACCTTTTTTCACTTTTGAAGCATTAACAACATTCTGGCGCATGTCAGACCGAAGTGTTTCCAAGGTGCACTAAGCCAAATTAGGAAGCAATTTTTGTAGAGCCATATCTAGGACCTCTCGAGAGATACCAGATATCCTTGAAGTGCACAAGGACTATGTTGGGAAGGCCTACAAGCATGTGACTCAGTTCTAGGATATTCTACTCAGATTCCATTTGGTGACCTGATCCCAGTTGGTGTAAAAAGTTGCATTTTCTCTCAGTTGAAATTTGCTCAATGGTAAATCTTTCAAACCGTTCATGGGATCAAACCATCAGCTTCATTAGCTCTAGTTGGCTAGGTAAACTCTAGGGGAGACATTTTTTTTCTTGTGAAGCATCAATAATGTTCTGATGCATGTTAGACTGAAGTGTCCCCAAGGTGCACTAAGCCAATTTGGGTAGTGATTTTTGGAGAGCCATAGATTGGACCTCCTGAGAGATATCAGATATCCGTAAAGTGAACCACGACCATCTTTGGAAGGCCTAAAAGCATGTAGCTTAGTTCTGGGAGAATCCACTTGAAATCCATTTGTGGTGCAGGGGCACCTCCACCTTTGAATTTGATATTATTTAAGTCATGGTTTATTTATTAATTCAATTTAAAAGTTCATGGAACCATGCCAATAAATGGTTTACTTATTAAGTATCATTGTAATGTATTCAAAAAGGAGGTTATTTGATACTTTTCACCAAAAGGATGAATAGGAATATGAACAGTCATGGAGATGAATGGTTTGTAACTATCCAAAGAATTATCTATATATGGACAACAATGTATTGAATGAGGAGGAGTTGATAGTGAATAGAGGTTATAGGTAGATAGGGTGAAGGTTGTAAAGATAATCATCTCTCTAGCTTCTATCCATAGAGCCATTCATATCTCATAGCCATTTATAATTGTATCCATTCGCATTATGTATGCAGTTTCCATTCTTTAATGTAATGTATGTTAATGAAGTTGATCTTGGAGTTTTCAAATTTGATTGAAGTCATTACCTAACATTCCTTCCAGATTGATTTCATAGTTGTCCTTTTGAATGGTTATTATATGTTTCCATGTATTGGGTTTTGATGATACAATGAAGCAATGTATTGGGTTAGGTTTTTACATTAGAGAATCTGGTCTATATATCAGTTCTTAAGTTTCAATAAATAATAATAAACAATATGTTTTGTTTATCTAACAATTTTGTGACAGTTCCGATTGGGATGTTGGTAGAAAAGGTTTCATTTAGAAAAGAATTTATTGTTAACTTGTGTGTGTATTGTTGTTGAAGAGGTTTTTTTTTAAGATCCATTACTCCAGTTGTGATGAATTTGGATAATGATATCGAAGAGTTATGGAAATTGGTTATGTCACGTGGAAACCATGCATCAACAGTCACTGTAGAGAAGATATACAAGATAGTTAAAGCTGCAGATTTATTTGTGCTTGAAGCAACCATAGGATATTGAAGATCCATTCCTAAAATGGTAAGCCGAAGAACATTATGTTTTGTACGCTGTCTTTGTAGAAGGAGAAAGGTGGCGAGCGTATTGTTTCCATGCATGCTCAAAGGAAACTATCCTTAAGGTGGTGCATATGATCATAGGCTATGTACGACCTGCATAACATGCCATCAATAATGAATATGGGTGAGATGAATCAGAGATTAAGTGTGAAATATAACATGCAATTAACATTGAATGTAAAATGTCGGTTGGAAAATTTGGATATCTAAGTTGATATTATCATATTAAGTGGGAAATATTATTGTTATTGGAATGTTGAAATATCACGAGTCTCTAGTTTAATGTCTAGGAAGACAATAAAGTAGAATATGCAGATTCAAAAGAATACCATCGATGCCTTATGTATCAGAGCTTAGAAGATTTTGAGCATGTAGGTAGAATCTACACCAGGCAGTATTGTGGTTATTTGGGATTCTTTTTGTGATTTTTGTGGTTGCATATTGGTGCTAGTATTTTCAGCTGCAAATGCGTGGACAAGAAATTATACCAAAGGCCATAGGAGATGGTCTTGTGTGTCGTTGATAAACTGGGGAGAGAGGCATGAAGGAATCCTAGTTGAGGGATAGAGGTTGTGATGCAGCATGGACAAGTGGACTACATTGGAAGGAGCACTATAAAATGATTTGATAGGAGTCACAGTTGAAGGAAAGAATGGAAGAAGAGGAGGCATCGATCTAGTGATCCAGTGAAGAGAAAGAGGCACAAATTTTTGCAGAATCTCACAAAAGCATTTCCACGGGACATGGAAAATTTTAAAACTTGGGAGTATGGTGCAGGGGCACCTCCACCTTTTAATTTAATATTATTTAAGTCATGGTTTGTGTATTATGTCATTTTAAAAGTTCATGGAACCATGTCAATAAATGGTTTACTTATTAAGTTGCATTGTAATGTATTCACAAATGAGGTTATTTGATACTTGTCACCAAAAGGATGAATAGGAATATGAATGGTCATGGAGCTGATTGGTTTGTAACTGTCCAAATAATTATCTATATATGGACAACAATGTAATCAAATGAGGAGGAGTTGATAGTGAATAGAGGTTACAGGTAGATAGGGTGAAGGTTGTAAAGAGAATCGGCTCTCTAGCTTCCAACTAGAGAGCCATTCATATCTTGTAGCTATTTATAATTGTATCCATTCGCATTATGTATACATTTTGGTCTTTAATGTAATGTATGTTAATGGAGTTGATCTTGGAGTTTTCAAATTTCATTGAAGTCATTTACTTAACATTTCTTATAGATCGATTTCATAGTTGTCCTTTTGAATGGTTATTATATGTTTTCATGTATCGGGTTTTGATGATAGAACACAACAGTGTGTTGGGTTGGGTTTTTACATCAGAGAATTTGGTCGATATATCAGTTCTAAAGTTTCAATAAAAAATAATAACGAATATGTTTCAATTTTATGTATCAGTTTTGCGACAATCTCAATTGGGGCATTGGCAGAGAAGGTTTTATTTGGAAAAGAATTGATTGTTAACTTATCTGTGTATTGTGGTTGAAGTGGGTTTTTTCAAGATCCATTACTCAAGTCATGATGACTTTGGATAATGATATTGGAGAGTTAAAGAAAATGGTTATGCCACGTGGAAACCATGCATCCATAGTCACTATGGAGAAGAGACCCAAGATAGTTAAATTTGTAGAGTTATTTGTGCTTGAAGCAACCATAGGATATTGAAGACCCATTCAAAAAATGGTAAGCTGAAGGACATTATGTTTTGTACATTCTCCTTGTAGAAGGAGAAAGGTGGTGAACGTATTGTTTCCATGTGTACCCGAAGGAAACCGACCGTAAGGTGGTGCGTATGATCACAGGTTGTGTACAACCTGCATAACATTCCATCAAAAGTGAATATCTGTGAGATGAATTAGAGATTAAGTGTGAAATATAACATGCAATTACCATTGAATGTAAAACATTGGTTGGTGTGTTTTGATATCTAAGTTGATATTATCATATTAAGTGGGAAATATTATTGTTATTGGAATGCTGAAAGATCGTGAGCGTCTGGTTAAATGTCTAGGAAGAAAATAAAGTAGAATATGCAGATTTGAAAGAATACCATCAATGCCCTCTAGATTAATTTCGTGACTCGATCTTTGTTGGTGCAAAACTTTGCATTGTTACTCATTTGAAATTTTCTCAATGGAGCATCTTTCAAACCATTCATCATGGGACCAAACCGTTAGCTTCATCAGCTCTAATTGGATGGGTAAACACTGGGAGAGACCTTTTTTCACTTGCGAAGCATCAAGAATGTTCCGGCGCATGTCAGAACGAAGTGTTCCCAAGGTGCACTAAGCCAGATTGGGAAATGATTTTTGGAGAGCCATATCTCATACCTCGTGAGAGATGTTAGAGATCCGTGAAGTGCACAAGGACTATCTTGGGAAGGCCTACAAGAATGTAGCTCAGTTCTGGGAGATTCCACTTGGATTCCATTTGGCAACCCGATCTTGGTTGATGCAAAAAGTTGTAGTGTTGCTGAGTTGAAAGTTGCTCAATGGTGCATCTTTCAAACTATTCATCATGGGAACAAACTGTTAGCTCCATCATCTCTAGTTAGCCAGATAAATGCTAGGGGAGACCTTTTTTTGCTTCTGAAGCATCAAGAACATTCCCAAAGTTTGATTGTGTTGTCTATCCAACCACAAGAATTGGTCATGAACATGAATAAGGACATATCTAATCCATTTGAGTTTGAAATCATTGGGTAGGTTGACTATATAGGAAAAACCATTTTCTTCAAAATTCTTTTGTTCAACCTTAAATCTAGAATTATTGCATAGATTAGTAGAGGTATTAAAGATAGCACTTAAATGAATATCTTCAATCTTACAATGGATAAAAGACCTTATATCCTTAGTCAATAACACACCATGGGCTATCAAAGGAAAAGCTCCTGTGGGATCATTCTCCATCACCTTCAATAAATACAATTTTAATACTAGCCTCCGGTTGTTAGTAAGTTTAACCAATACATGAGTGGCAATGATGATTTGATTCACGAAACACAGAAAAAAACCTTTGAAACAAATAAATACCACTTCTTTGGTCGATATGAGATTTTTTAACACTTCTTGAAATTCTAGCACGAAATCACAACTTCAAATCATCAATTACTTCTAATCACCTTAGAATCACTCACAAGTTCTCTTCTTAGCTCACAGAATGCATTGTGAGAAATGAACTAACTCTCACTCAATTTTTTAACCATCTCTTGTCTCTTAGCCCTAGAAATATTCAACTACTCCTTGAGTTTCTCAATCATATCTTCAGCCTCTACAAGTTTTCTTCTATAAAACTCCATGTATTCCTTAAGGACCTCTCCCAAGTTTTTAGGCTTCTTCAAAAGAAGTAGGCTCTGATACCAATTATTAGTATATAGAGGCACTAGGTGTTAGGAATAAGGTGTCTCAACATTGGATAATTCCTATTCTTTTTATTTGTTTTGTAAAATGTATTTCTGGCAAATAATGTAATTAAGTGTGAGTGTACATGTCTAGCTGGCATGTTGATGTGTCACTCCACTTGATGTGTTGGCATCTTGAATTGTGTGTAAGGAGATCATGGTTAAAACGGTTATGATGGATTCCTATGACACGTAAGAGCTATTTCTAAAAGGTTCTATGATGGTTGAAGACATGCAATGACATTTGGCAACTGGTAAAGTTGAGTACTGTACACTCTTCCACAATCGTAGGGTTCCTATTTTCTCAGAGAATGGTAAAACCCTAATACGACTATCTTTGGAAGTTGCCCTAAAAAGGAAAGCGCATGATATAAGCATTTTTAGGGTTGCAGAAAAAAATAGAAAAAGAGTGTATTGTTGTATGATCTGGTGCTACTGGATTGGTCTTGGTGTGTCAATTGTCTCCTGAAAGAACTTGCATTGCAAGTGTATTGTAACAGTTGTGTTGAAGATAATACATTGTGCAGGTTTTGGAGTGCTGGGGTTTTTTACCGAAAGGTTTTCCCCAAGGTAAATCATTGTGTCATTCTTTGTTTTCTGTATGCATGGTATATGGTTGCAATATCTTTGTTAAAGTAGTTAACAATTTTGAAATTGTAAGGATTTAAAAGAATTTGCACAATACTTTCCTTTAGAGATTAGTGTAGGAAGTTGTTTTTGCACCTGAGTTTCCTTACACTGGGGTGGAGGGGAGGTGAATCAGTGTAAACAAGTAATGAACCAATTCAACCAATAATCAGATAATGTTTTTAAATAAATTCCATGCAAGTAAACATGTAAGTGTAATGATGCAATAGAAGTAAAAAAATTCAAACATCCACAAAGCATAACAAATAACATCATAATTTTAATAGTAGATTATGCCTGTTACTTTGGTTTGACAAAATATTTTCAAGGTGGTTTCTTTAGAAAAGATTAGGTCCATTACACATGAAAATGCATGAAAAAGATATAAGATGGAAAAGAACATACATACAATGCATGAAAAATATGTAGTATGAAAATAATACATACATACAATGAATGGAAAATATATAATATGCAAATGAACATACATACATAAATATAATTCATGAAAAAGTCATAATATGGAAATAATACATACATACAACACATGTGCCAAAGATAAAATATGGAAATGATACATACATAGAACACATGAAAACGATAAAATAATCAGAAATGAACATGTAGATATGTATATATGTAATAGTTTTGTACAAATTGTGGTACATGCCATCTCAAAAAATTTACAAAATCAACATATCTAGATACAATGTGGCATACACCATATCAAAATGTGTCATATAGCATCTCAAAATAATAAGTTCAACTACAAATGCTTCTAGGACATCCTATTCTATTGGTGGATCATCAAAGTGAAGTCTCATCAACGAACTCTTTAGATCTGATGGATCCTGCAACCAAATAGAAAAGTGAAACCCCAAGTTAGATTACTTAATTTATATGGTTTCTACAAATAATAAATAAAAATTCAAAATCATAGTCAACAATAACAAATAATATTTTTAAAAAAATTGAAGTCTCTTGTACCTCACCTCTCTATCTCCTCATGTGGTTAGGAGACCTATATATGTCCTTGGTAGCGAAGGGACAATACCACCAATGTCGACTCCAACCTATATATGTTTGCGAACATGAGATTGATCTAGGACTTATACTATTTAATGTTAAATCCTTGGTAGCAAATATATGTTTAAAAAATAACTGAATTAACATTAAAATTTACCTGTGTTGAACTTTCTTCAGGAAATGTCAATTGGGTCATCAGTGATACAAACCTTGGGTGTTGTACCTCCCTCAAACTAGGGGTGAGCTAATAAAGTCAAATAGATACTTCATACAATCATGACTTGATCATATTATATATACTTGATAGTAAAATACACAAAAAAAATTAGAAATATACGTACCATGGGGCTATCACTACGAATTGAGATGTTTGTGACTCTATCATGACAAAGTGGTCTTAGGACATCATTAGACACCACCCTCTATCAAATAAACCATGTAAATTAAAAATGAGTACGTACAAGTGACAAGTATACTTGTATGCATAAGAAAACTAAAATACTTAATTACCTTCCCCTTGTCAATGCTAGACACCTGAACCCCCTCACATTACACCCAGTGGCAACTGGTGAAACCTACATCAGTATGTAATGATATGATCATAAAAATTAGAAAACATATCTATATACTATTATAATAAAAGGAAACCAATGAGCACATTAAAAAGTATGTACCGTGGAAGTGTCAAGGCCAAATGAAGTGGCCGAAAGCGTCAACCCCTCCACCTGTGTCATCTCCTCCTCTGTCATCAATTGAACATAAATGGAACACATAAAAAATATAAGTGGGCAATCATTTTAAGAAAATTATATTAAAAAATGAACGTTTAAAATAAGATACAATGTAAAAAGTTAACTATTTACTCTTACCATAAAGTAGGAGTCCATGGCTCTATATGCCCATGATGCACATCTCCATGGGGTGCTTCAGTGTTTGTAGTGTGTTGTGTAGTATCATCCACCTCGAAGACATGGTTCTATGCATCACTATCATTCAACCCAAGCACATATTCTTGTACATAATGCAAGTATGGGGCACACAAACATGTAAGCTCATGGAGGATGTGGAAGGACCCGAAGAATCATCATGAGGAGGCAACAATGTCATAGTCTTCCTAACCAATAGATCACTCAAGGTGTGAATGGCTCGAATAGTCTGTGAGTCAGCCTCAATAAAAATATTAGGATGTTGCACTGTAGGAGGTGGTGAAATATTAGGAGGGGGGACATATATGCAAGGTTTAACCTACTGTTCCCATGGCCTATCCTGAGGAGCACCTAATCCTATGCCCTAGTTTGGTCTCATACTCCAAAAATTTACCCTGTGATCGAGCACAAATCAGCATACAATTTTCTTATGAAATAGAATGGGACATCCAAAATGTTGTAGGGTGGTATATCAAAAACCATCCACCAATGGTCCCAAAAGTTGTCACGTGTTGCATCATTTGTGCACCATTTAATTGACTACTTGTTATTTTTATGGTCCACTTTTAAAGCAGTTTTCGGATCCAAAAAAAGGTTACATATGTCAAGTTTTGTTATATTTAGGTCCATTAATTGATCATAGTCAAGCCCATCGTCAAATTAGGTGCGCATGGAATCACGCCAAAGAAGTGTAGCATTATGTTGTTTTGTCAGTTTCTCCATCCTTTCAATAATGGAGTTCAACCTGGAAAATATGGGGTGCAGTGTGGGGATATTGGTATATGTAGTATAATATCCTCTAAGCTGATTTAGATTGTGTCCTATGAGATCCTCTAATGATTGAGGGTTTGAGACTGGTTGGTCTTCTGAAGGTGGGGGATTGTTTTGAGGTGATTCTGGATTATTTGCGGACTTATTGGGAGGGTTTTATGACTGGTTTGAATCCATTTCTAATTAAAATAAAAACCAAAATAGACAATTATAATCAATTTTAAAAAAATAATAAAGAATATAATTTCAACCCTAGTTTTAAAAAAAAAATTACAAATGTCAATTCAAAAACCAAAAACAACAATAAAAACTTAGAAATTTAACTTACCTATTCAATTTGGATGCAAATTGTTAACTGTAGAAAATTGGATATATGATTGCCTTCAGATATACAAAATTGTTTGGTTGTGTTCAACGTTTTCACAATGAAAATGTTGAACGCAGCCATAGGCTAAAAATATATTTTACTGATGAATATCAGATAGCCGATAATGCTTTTGCTTTAGCTTTTGGCTTGGCTAGGTGTACTAACACCTAGGCCTACTATAAAGTCAACAAAATTTTGGATGTGCTTTTGGATGAGTGAAAAGCTCATTTTTTGACATCGCTATTTTTTGGCATACCATGATCCTGCACATATCCAATGTTTAGTATGGTTTGATTGATGTTGAAAGCTTGACATTTGAAACATGGGTATTGATTGGTATATGGTTGATGTGTCTTGATTTGTAATCCTTTGAGTAGATATTTTTTTTTGACAGGATGAGGGTCTTGGAGTAGATTCATCAATAGCTTTTCCTTTTGACTTGAGATTATCTTTTTGTTGTTGGCTTGTAGTTTGTACCATGAAAGAAAATCGTAGATATTAATTTGAGATGATTAGACTGATGGGTCAATGTCAAAGATTTTGAAATGATCACTTATCCAAGAGATTGGTAGGAGATATGTTGATGAAATATTGTTAAGCCTGGTACAAGGTATCGTTATTTGAGACCTAAATGTTTGCTAGATGACACTTGTGACCAAGCTGATTGAGGTTGAATTTCGATGAGATAGTGCATGATTCAATAATCTAGAACAAGAGATGACGATAATTCAAGCCACTATGTCAAGAACTAACGATTGTTGTGATGAGGTATAATGACTAATTGAGGCCACAAAGATAAGAACTAAGATGAACATAAGGACACCAAGGATCAAATTAACTATTGGATTCCAATGTAATCTCATACACAAATTCTCAGGTTTTCATACGATAATTCCAGAGTTCCCATATGATTTATTTCTCTTAGAGTTTATTGTCAGTCACCAATTATAATGGGTCAAAATCATAGTGTAATGTAGGGACAATTTGCCACTTGACTTGGATGAATTTTGGGAGCAATTTGAACAATCTTGAGGTGATAATGTCAATGTTTGAAAGTGCCTTATATAGTTTTTGTGTCATTTTTGGGTGATTCAAATAGATAAAACACAAAGGATTGAAAATCAAGCACACTTTCTAGCTCCCTAGAGTCAATTGGCTTAGTGATAAAATCTTGTCTTGTCAACTTAGGTATACACCAAATAGCTGATCAGAATATGACCACCACCATCAACACAATGGGTATAGTGATGTCATATTAGTCGACTCCAAATGCTAATGGGGGCATGATATAACGAGTGTCTTCAGGGAGTTACTATCTCCTTTGAACTTGGATTATCCACTTTTAGAGTTGAACTGAGTGGCTATTACTCTATGAAATCTAGTAAGGGTCTCCATTCGAGCACATCCTTTATGTTTGTGCAAGCATGATTCAGGTGTATAGCTCCATAAAGCACCTTAGCAAGAGTAGTCATGTAAAGATGATTGAGATCGAAGGGCCCTACTATGTGTTAGGTGAGAGTCGAGTATAAGCTCAAATGGTATCGGAATTTTGAGGCTTTAACCCCAAGAAGAGAATTTGATTAATGTGAGTTGGAGTGGTGTGGCTTACACCTCATTCTCACATGGTTCATTCTTGGGAGATTTTTACATCAATTGGAAGGCCCATCTAAAGGTATGGATGAAAGGAAATATATAGGAAAGAGAAGGTCTAGATTTATGATTCTTCCTCAAAGAGGAGAAGACCATAATCTTCTATTTCTCTTTGTTTTTCCAAACACATTAAACACTCCAAATTTTGCCCAAAATATTGCTTGCCTAAGACAATCCAAATCTGTCTAAGTTTCATATCTTCCCTAAAAGTAAAGAGAGCACAATCCCCCAATTTTTTTCTTGGCTCAAACAATAAATCCCCTAATTAGACTAGGTGGCTAGATAACCATTTAAAAAGAACAATCATTTGGTTGATGGAGACATTGGGCAACCTGCAAAGACAAAAATTCTAGTAGTCTTAGCAATATTTATCTCTTCATAATTTCCTACAAGCACAAAGAGGATAGTAGTTTGGCGTATAGAGTATTCTAGTGTTACTTTTACAAGTGAAACTTCTATTAGACGTCCTACAAAAACATGTTAATTTTCCAAATTAGAGACTCAGAAGACCAACACAAGCATGTTAGAGGTTAGAAGTCAAAAATAAATTCAAATGAACCCCTAAAATTGCTCTCTATTTTATAAATGATAGAGTAAAGAGGGAAGACTGATATCGAAACTTGTACGACAATCCATGACTAACCATAGAACAAAACATAGAAAGATTATCTCTCAGAGGACAATTAAAGAAGGTTATTACAAAAATTTAAATCAAATGCAAACTCATACAACAATACATATTTTCTAAAATGACAAAATATAGGCTACTAGTTTGTTGTACAAGTAGGCATGATAGGCTATACGACAATGAGTGTAGTTTAAGAAAAATGTCAGAAATATTGAGAATTGGGGCTAAAACCCAATTGGATCCCCACGGTGTGCGCCAAATGTGTGTTTGGTAAATGTGATCTTCAACCTAAAAACACCAAACACTCAATAAACCATTAGCTCAAGGGTTAGTAAACATCAAATCAAAATCTAACATTATGCAACTACCCTCAAAATTGGCTCATTGCTTCCTAGATGAAGCGAGTTTGATTCTCAATGGATGCTCATCAATTTGGCATTTGGAATTTTTGAATATACAACTCCAAAATAGATGATTAAGAAGATGGGCGTGATGCATGAACTTGCATACTTTTCCCTCAAGATCATGAAAATGAAATGCATGAGTGAAACTAAGCTAAATGCATGCTAAAACATGAGATAATCTAAGAAATATGCAACAACATACTAAGAAGTTGAAACTAAGATTCTATTTAAGAGAAAAATGCACAACACTAAGCTACCATGAAAATACATATCTAAAACATGAACAAAACCTAGGATCAAAATAGCATAATGATGTTACTTCTAAAATTTGCCTCTCATTGAGAAAGGAGAGCTATCCCTTTTATAGGAATTTCCTTGAAATAGACAACTAAGATTTAGCTATGAAGGGAGGTTATGATGCACTGTCCTTCAATCCAAGTGGGCTTGATCCGCGTGGAAGATTGTTGATTGGTCAACTTTGTATTTTTTGGGGGGAGAATGGGACAAATTTGGTAATTATCCCCTTTCAATTGTTTTTATTTGGATTTTATGTGCTCACACATGTGTGAAGATGTGTGAAGGGGTTCTTTTAATTAAAAGTATTAGTACTTTTAGTTAAACCCTATAGTTCACGAAATTAAAACATTTAAGCTCTTATTGAGAATTTGCTCCAACAAGTTGATTTAATTATGCAAGCAAATTTGATTAAATACTTACATAATTAAGGTCTAGCAAGAAATGTGTTTGATTTAGGATTTTTAAGGCTAATTAATCAGATTAGGGGCTATGGGATTGCTAGACAAATTTTAGGTGATTACATTTACATGTATTTCTATACATATGTGTTCTAAATTCTATGTTTACAAGCATACATTTTGATGTCTTCATACCCCTTACGGGTTATGTAAAACTCAAAATTATGGTTTTGTTTCTACATAACCCGTATGGTTTATGTAAAACTATGCATCATACTTTATAATTTTCAAAACTAGATCAGGTTATTTTGCACATCAAAACCGTTCGGGTTTTGGCTTGGGAAGAGGGTTGGAAAATGACCCTAAGGCTTGCAAGCCTATTTTTCCTCCATTTTTGTCCCTTTACACAATTTTTCATCGTCCAACATGATTTATTGACTTCGTTGTCATCACCTTTACAAATGATCAAGTGGGTATCTCTAAAATTACCACCATCATCTCACACATCTTCTCAGCTTTCTGTCCATATAATTTTTTCTATTTTTGGACAACTTTAGCATAGTAAACTTTAATTTTCTTTACCAATATCTTGACAGTCCTCACAAACATATGTCTACCATTTATTTAATGACTTTTGATCTACTTGACCAAATTCAAAAAAAATTACATATTACCATTCTACACTAGATTCTATACACTTATAAAAAAGTGCATTTTCAATTATTTTGATGCAAGTTATGCCCAGCGCAGAAACATGTACCAGATTTTTAGGATGTGGCCACTTAAAAACTCATAAGAAAAACACTCAACACAAAATTACTTAAAAATACACAACTTCTAGATCTCACTCTTACCTATCATCCTACCAAAGGGTTTTGCAAAATACTAAATATAACTATATAATTTGTGAAGCGCACATAAATAACTATGTTATGTTTTTCAGAAAAAATTCAGGTACAATTTTTTTCGTACGCGAGAGGTTTGACACTCTTAATCTTATCCATTTTTTAAAAAAAAAATTTAGTATTTTAGAAACTAGATCCAGAGTACTACTATTCTTACTCTTTGCACAACTCCTATTTTTGAGTGCATGAGCGCCAAATCTCTCTGTGAAGTGCAGGTTTCCCTGATTTAAAAAAAAAAGTGGCCACTTATACCCCCTTTCTTGTCCACCATCTTGGTGCACTTACCAAAATATACTTCCCTTTTCTCACAAAATTCAGACACAAACCAATGGAGAGACTTTTTTCTTCTAAATGAACATTAGGTTGCAACAAACAAACCAATTTTATTTATAAAAAAATGTAGTCCCAAAATTGTAGACTTGGCCTCTTGATTAATCTCCCACAAATTTATAGATAAAAAACTTTACCAACTTGGTCAATACCTCATACTGCATATGCCCCTTCTATTTTGTATCGATGCCTTCTCTTGGGTCTTCCTACCCTTTTTTTATTGTAGACCCACACAAAGCCCCTCTTTACTTCTGAAATGTCACAATAATAATGCTTCAAACAATTTTCATGTCTTTATGTACATTCACATATACCCCTTAACTATTCTACATACGCCCATACATAATAATTTCTTCCCCTTCGAATTCCACTTCTTTCCTTTCTTGGGGTTGATTTCTTCATTGTACTAAACAACCAATACAAGTCTTTTTGCTCCTAAACCCACACTATTGCCTTTCCATTCTTCTTTTTTTCTTCTATCAATTTTTCTTTGTTGATACCTTTTCATGTTCCTTCCTTCTTGGTTGTTACCTCAAAGTTTATATCATTTCCATATGTTTTTTTACAATAACTTTCATTCTCTACCAAATCGATGCCCTTCCAAAATTTGACGAGGCTGTTTATTTTTTCTTTCAAATATTGTAGCATCTATTAAGACATTTCAAATGTAGACAAATGTATTTCAATGCTTGATTCCCTCTCAAAATTATGGCTTCTTTGATCGGTGTCCGTTCAAAATTCATTTGACATAGCATATAAAATCTAATATAGGTCATTTAAATAAATCCATTTGGGCATAGTTGCAACCATTATTACCCATGATACAACATTTGCATTCATATATGCTAGAACATTAAAATTATTATATGGGAAAAAAATTCCCTCTCTATTATGTTTTGATGGATGTCCATACCCTATTCTAATGCTCTCATTTTTGCACATGTAAGTATGATGTAGACAAAAGATGTGGAATTTGGTTCTTTCTATAAGTATTGAGTACTTTAATGTGACACTATAAATATACCTTGTGCTCAAATATATATTGGATCCATATAAATAATTCATGTTTAAAGTGCCATAATGAGGTCAAAGAAATCATAGATGTTGCATTGCTAATCAATAATATAACTTTGCAACCTAGTGGAGATATGTTCAAGGACCACTAAACAAAAATAACTAGGAGGAAAAAAATTAGAAAGATTATTATTTTTCATTGACCGAGGATCAAATAGTTATAGACATTTATGTAATTTTTAAGATGATAATAGAGTAAGGTGTAGATAAAAAATAAAGTATTCATTTATCACGGTTAGACCATGGAAGAAGAGAAAATTTAATGTTTTAGATTGAAAATGGAAATAGAGGTATATAGAATTATTAATAAACAATAAAAGAATATCTAACTAGTTATAGTGAAAAGGGTAATTGATAAAATTATAAAAAATTGATATAATTTTAGGTGTCTACTATTTCATGTACTTCCTTTAAAATTCCTAAATAGACTAAACTACTATTATAACTATTATTTTTAATCTTATCTTCATAAATAATCCTTCTATCTCAATCTATCAATCAACAATAATAGAAATATAAATGCTATGCAAAACTCCAAAAGTACTATAAAATAATACTCCAAATAATTATTAATTTTTATTTAGACATTATAGGAAAGGGAGGAATGTATTAAATGCAAAATTCAAAAGAATAAGGTTAAGTTAAGCTATATAAGGAATAAAAAAGGACAACAAAATTGTACATTAAAGATAAATACTAAAATGAGTGCAAAGCATAGTAAAAAATTACAAAAATATGTAATTTTAATTTTTATATGAAGAACTTCAAACTAAGTCAAGGATAAAACACAATTATGGAATATATTTTAGAATTTTTTTTAGTGTTGAAATCACAATATTAGTTTTTAAGACTATACAATGTATGCTTGAAAGTGTTCTATTGATTTTTTTTAGGGGGATTTCAAAATGAATTAAGATTATTTGTTTTATGTAACTTCTCAAATAAAATAAAAATGTTCCTACCAGCCATCTACGACACAGAAAACTAGATGAAACACATATCCATTAACTCAACTTTAAATTTAGAATTTGAAAAGTTTACAATAACTTTTATTTATTTACAGTAACCTAATTCACTATTATAACTATTAATTTTGCCAAAAGAAAAATAATATACAAGATTTGTAAAACTTCATAGAATAAAATCTCACTACTTGTAAACTGTCCTATAATAAAAAGATAATCTAACTTTAATTATTCCAAAACAAAAAAAAATCAATGCAATAGAAGTTTTAGCAAAATAGTTTAATATTTCAATTTTTTTATTACTATTTCAACTTTGACGGCTATTTTAACCTTTTTAGAATTTTTTTACAAGTTTTTTCTTTGCCCAATTTACATTTCCGTACATTTCCCATCCGCAAAAATCATCAAAATGTCGAAAAAAATATTACAACCCGTCCTACCGAAGTATAATATTTCCTCGAGCAGACCAATATTCCACACGCTCGCAGGGTCTGTCCGATTTTCAAGAAAGTCCACCCGCAATGATTTATTTTGAAAAATATTTCCGTTTGATTGTTGAACAAATTTGTGAATTTAGCTTGAAAAAACCTTAGTCGGACTAAAAATTCTTGTTTGAATAAATGCTAAAAAAAACATGCATTTTCCAATGTTCAAATCGTGCAGATAAACTGGGTAATAAAAATAAGAAAAAAAAATTTGTTTAATTTTGAACAAAAATGCAAATGTATAAGTACTATTTACTCTTTGATCATTTCAAAAATATAATATTTAAATAATTTACGAGATGTTGTTATAGTTAATTTGGTGACTTAAGATTCTAATTTTGTTGTCTATGTATGTCACTTAAGAACTTATTACTATTATTCTAACTTTTGAATAGTAAAGACAAAGGGATCTATTATGTGTGCAAGGATAAAAAAGTGATCAATTTAAAAGTGTCGTCCTAAACTTCTTCTCTATAGTACCGCTTTTGCACAACTAGCCTACTAACCATGCACTATTGATACCAACTTGCACCATTGATCTAATTACTAACTCTTTCTCTAAACAAATAGACAACTATTAGTTCATAAATGATCTTCTAATAAACATTTAATTTATGAAATCTAGAAAAATTATTGAAACATGATACTCTCCCCCTACCAATAAAAAACTTCTTCTAACCAAAGTTAAATTACAATAATAAAATAACGAATGTCTAGTAAATATATAATAATCATGGTCGGTTCCATAGTCCTAAAAAACCAACATTATTCATAGTCCTAAAAGACCAACATTATTTCCATCCTCGTGTGCTCATACTTTTCCCCTTAGAAGCCATCTAGTATGACTTTGAATACAAATGAATTTGATAAAATTAACTTTCTGAGGTAACCAAATACATGCACTGAATTGTTCAAAGTTTGAAGTTTCAGCGGTTACCTAGTTGCTTCGTCCACACATTTTTAAGATGCCACGTCACGCGATCCGATGCACCTGGTACGACATTGATGGAGAGTCCAGAAGAACATGCAAAGTACTCGATTCTTGACTTCAATGGCAGATCGGGATTTCCTGTTTCCTACCCCACCCTCACCTTTCAATGGATATCTCCAGCATTTCATTTTCCCACCCAACTTTGCATTCTGTGTCGCAGACATTGTATTCAAATTGCTTTTGATGTTCACGTTTGACTGTTCATGAATGACCGAAATTCATTGGTCTGCCAGATCATTCATCAAGGTTGAATTTTTGATTGTACGACTGGCCGATTCAATTTCGAATACATCTGCCAGATTGATTCTCTTCACAGTTAGTAGTTTGATTGAACGATACTACTGAAATTATATATATACACACATGTTAAAATAAACTTGAATGCAGAGATTTAAGAGGAGATTTCACCCCGGGATTGCAGTGTAAATGCTTGCCTCGTAGGGTTTGAACTTTGAAGTTTCAAGCTTGATTCGCGGCTCCAAATCTTTCTGGTGACTGGAAAGCTTCCAGATCGTATCATACTGCGGCCTCGGACTGGTCGGCGGGATCCTAATCAGATCAATTTTGTGTAATTTGAAGAAGTTTTGGCACAGATCTGGTTGCCTGTTCTCTAAAGTTATAAAATTAACTTTCTAGTTTTGAGGAGATTGCACCGCGGTATTGCAGTGAAAATATTTGAATCGTAGGGTTTCAAGTTTGATTCCAGGCCGCGAATCTTTCATGTGACTGCAAAGCTTTCAGATCGCATCACACAGCGGCCTCCATGCGTCCGGCTCCATTCAAAGCAGCTCGATTTTGTGGAGATAGAAGAAGTTTTGGCACAAATTCGATGGCCTGCTTTCTAAAATTAACTTGAACGCGGAGATTTTAAAGAGGATTTCACCGCGAGATCGCAGTGCAAATGTTTGTCTCCTAGGGTTTGAACTTTTCAAGTTTTAGCCGCGAATCTTTCATTTGACTGCAAAGCTTCCAGATCGCATCATACAGCGGCCTCCGCGTCTTCGGCTCGATTAAAACCAGCTCTATTTTCTGTAGATTGGAGGAGTTTTGCTACAATTTTCACGGCCTGTTTTCCTGAGTTTACAGTGGAGAAAAGGCTTCAAAAATTACAAGCATCAGGAATCGGAGAAATTGATAAATAGGCGCCTGGCTCAAGGCAAGAAACGATTTTTCTTTCTTTTCTCTTTCTCTATTTGAGCATAAATCTGTAAATCACTTCACTTAGGTGAATATCTTATAGAAATGGAAGATTCGTTGCATTTGAAAACACCTAATTACCTGAAAATAATGAATTCCGCCTCCGATCTATCATGTGACGAAATAGTCTCGGTTTACAGAAGAAGAGAAATAATGCAAGATAAGCGTCCGTCTAATTTTCTCCAGTTCAGTTCTCGATCGATATTTGCACTGGTATGCCTGACTGTTACATTATTGCTGGTTCCCTTAATAGTGCCTTCCATACGTCCTCCGCCTCTTGTATTATTGTTGTTTCCCATCTGCATAATGGCTGTGCTTGTCATTTTGGCTTTGACGTCTGATGATTTCAGCCAAGCGGCAGTTTCATTGGTATGAACACAGATCTTTTATTCAAATAAAATGCAACATTTCAGGATGAGCGCATTGTAATTCATATTTGGGAAGCTCTCTTAGGATAGGCAATCAGGTAAAAAATATTGTACAGTTTCATATATGATTCTACAGATATGCAAAAGAATTCGATCCATAAACGTTTGAATGGCCTTAAAAACCGCTTATGTTTTTTTTTTGTTAGCGGTAGCAATGGATATTTTCAGACAATTTGTATTTAATTATTCCTGTACTCTGAGTTGATTAATGGCTAAGGAAATTGTTAACGACTGACTTCTTTTTCAACTTCTTGTATATTTCTCAGTTCTCTGCAAACTTTTACTTTACTCAGTTTTTCTCTCTGTTTTAAGGACCATCGTCATCTGTTCCGAATTTTATCCCCCCTTCTTTTCTGAATCACTGGTTATGCACTTTACTTTTCATCTCTTCATGTTACCAGAAGAATCATTACGTGTAATTTGAAAATTTTATTTAGAAAACAAATACACATTTACAGCCAAGTAATGTTGATTATTAATATGAACTACGAAAATAATGTGTTTCTTATATTTAAGGTTCTAATTTAAGATTTTTAATTGATAATAATTTGGTGAACATTTTAGTTAATTATATTTCGCTTAATTTATTTAATTTGGTTAACTTTTTAAGTAATTATATTTCGCTTAATTTATTTAATTTGGTTAACTTTTTATGTAATTATATTTCGCTTAATTTGTTTAATTTGGTGTATCCACTGTCATTTATATATTCTTCATAAACATTTTCTATTATTTAAGCATGTATTTGAAAATCAAGACTTACAATTAGTTTTTGAAACCTCTCTCTCTCTCTCTCTCTCTCTCTCTCTCTCTCTCTCTCTTGTGATTTGAAAGTTTCAAGGCTCTTCAAACCATGTTATACAAATGGAGTTATGGTTGGTTTTGAGCATAAGATGCTTTCAATTCTCGTCTTATATGACCCTGTTAGGATTTTCCTAATAGTTCTTGTTAGCATTCCATGACCCATTGTGGTCCACGAATTATAATTGGTTTGAGAGATCTTACACTTTTGTACTTCTGGCCATTAAGGTTCCTCCTACTCTTTTTGCTCTTTCAAATTGCTCTGCCCCCACCCTTTTGATTGTCAAAATCCTGCCAAGCCAAAAAAATATCTAAGTGTTTAATTTATTAGGTTTTATCTAGTGGGGTTCCCATTTTCCATCATCTATTTTTTTGGCATTTAACGTGAGTTCTTCTCATTCTCTTATCTCCAAAATTCAAAATTATTTCTATGTAGTCCATTATCGATAACAAAATTCTGTGACTTCACAAACCTAAAGGTTATTATTGAAACACCAATAAGTTTCTTATTTTCACATGTTCACTAATATCAAATTTCACCAAAATTCTAAATTCCCACTTCAAAGGTCAAAATAAGAAAAATGGACAAGTATGAAGATCTTTTGAGCCCTTTGTCTAATAATGTGCCCAAATGGGCACTCTGAATTCCAGTTTGATAAAATTTAGATGAAATTTTGTTAAGTAAAAAATAATCAATGATTTGATGGGTTATAAGAACCATGTCTAGCATCAATTTGGTTGTTGGTGTTAGAGTAAAAATGTATTTTCACTTATTAATTAAATCATTATTGACTTAATTATTTAGTCACCTTTTTATCTCTAATTTACTTAAGCTAAACTTTAGGCATGTAATAATTATTTATTTTATTAATTATTCATGCAACCTGGGTTTCTCCACAATATAGTGTTCGATCTCGTTTATAAGGATTGATCTCTTTATAATTTGTATTCCCTCTCTGAATGAACATTTCATATTTCAGATCAATCTATGTCTTGTCTACATTCTATGCTTTTGTAACAGGTTATTTGCATGACGTGGATCTTGGTAATAGAATTCTATGAATTCTAACATGGTATCAAAGCCTTGTTGTTGCAGCTCGTTCCTAAGTTTTTGAAGGTCTTTGGAGCTCCAAGGGTTTCAAGTTTTTTTTTTATCAATTTTTGTGTGGATCTAGGCAAAAAGATTCAGAGAAATTTGAGCACAAATCGACCTCACAGTGGAGCGCAAAATCTCCAAAAACTCCTATTTCCATATTAGACACATCCAATTTGGATACTATTGACTTCTGCGGCAATTTTTTTGTCCTTATAGTCTTGACACGCAAATCAAGAAATTTTTTGTAAAAAAAATTTAGGTACAAAATTGTGCACTACTAGTTTAAATGTAGTGGGATAGGCAGTACCACCAAACGGCCATCGGCCCATCACCGAGCAGCCACTGGCGGCCACAGCCAGCCACCACTGGTCCCAACCGGCCCCCACCACGCATCGCCTGGCTTTTGCCTCCCACACACCTCCCACCTCCACCAATAAGATAGCCCCTATGGCCTCCCTGCTACTGGCACCACCACCTGTGGCCTCACCGCCAGTGGCAACTGCTAGTGGCTTAGGCTGTCGTGGCCTAACTGCTGGCACAAACCCCCATGGGCCCCCCTCTCAGCAATCTTGCAGTCACGTTAGTGACCAGGGGCTAGGCTGCACATCCCTGAAGGGCTTTACAATTTTTTTAGAGCCTTTTCAACCTAGCATTGGTTTTTTGGCTCTAACAGGAGCATATGAAGGTTATTTTTTGACTTCCTTATATCGTCAGAAAGATCTTTTTGAGATAGACTGCATTATGGGAGAGGTTTGAATTTCTGACTTTATTGTTTCACTAACCTTTTTTCCAGTCAAAGAGAAGACTTCTTTTCAACACTTCCATGCCTCTAGAATGAGCATACAGACTCCAGTTTTTGCTCATGAACATACATCAAAAAGCTCTTGATGAGCCCTCTTTAGATTTGAGACTTTTTTTTTTGAGAAATTATTCAGGTACTTTCGCATTCATTTTGAAGCATTTATTGCACTATCTCACTGGTGCATGAGCACCTAGGCTAAATCCTATCTGTATGTTTTGTTGTGGCTTATACTAACGCTAGCCAAGTTAGTTATTTTCTTTTTTTACCTTAGAAGGTGTTGCATGTTTTTACCTAGTTGGATTATACTAGGATCAATCCAACTAGGTGTTTAAGGTTTTAAGTATGTTTAGTGTAATTTAGCCTAGAAAATGGGGATTTGGGGTCAAGAAGCCTAGAAAGATTAACATGGCTTATATTTGTGCCTAAGAAGGCCTTTATGATGTTTTTACATCATTTCATAATGATTGGAGGTCATTAAACTAATCTTTAGGTAAAGATGTAAAAGTTGTTAAAATGTTGCTTGACAACATTTTGCAACTTTGCAATGTTGCTCGACAACATTGTCAAGTTTGATATCAATCGAGGAGTTGACAAGTTAGTTAGTGTAACTGAACTAAAAACATTGAAAAGACATATTAAACTATGAGGAGGCCCATTTCCCGAGGCTAGGTGGTATGAAGAAGAATTGAATTTGTCTGATTTTTCTCTGCAACCCTGTGTTCAGTATCAATGAATGTTTTTGATTTTATGTATTAGTTAATGGATTGAATCATCAATTTTTGTGTTGGATTATTGTAGTTGGAATAGTTTCAGTAAGTTTTGCTTCGGTGTTAAGTTTCTAGGTGTTCATTTGCATAGGTTACCTGAAAACATTTTGTTAGTGTACAGTCTGGTGGTGTAGTTCAGGCATTTTTGAAGAAAATGGCTCCCCAATAAATCTCCATATTGCATTTCATGATGGAAAGGAGGAATATGGAAGGGGAGCCTCTGTATAGTGTATATTTAGAAGGAGAGGATCAAGAAGGTTGTTTAGCTAATATTCATGGCAAGTCCTAGGCGAGACTAGAGTACCTGGCTAGGAGATTGTTAGTGATTAATTGTGTTGATTGCAGGGATACCATTGGGAGAAGGAAACAAGGAAAGGATTTTTTAAATTAGAAGACATATAGACCCCTCCTACAAAAGAGAAGGCTCTACCAATCCATCTTGATACATTTCCAAGCATAAATCATCTGACTGCACTTACTTAGCCTAATTAGCTCTAGTTGTCCTTAATTCTAGGAATCTATTGTATGGACACCCTAGGACCCTAAGACCTAAAAAATCCTTTGAGTCTTGGAAAAGTTTATTAGAATCCCCACTTTGTTTTTGGGTTTTTTTGGGGTTATTTAGCAAGAATTGGGAAAAACCTGTCAGATAGGGCTAGTAGAAGCATTAGGCCTAAAAGCCAAGATTGATGATGAATTGGGAGATCGTTTGGAAAATCTATGTTACCTAGTCACCAATGGGAACATATGGAGAATAGGAGGATGTTGAGCATGAGGAATATCCTTGCAAACACCTACGGAGTTGAGAAGTGGAAAATGTACTTGGAACCATCCAAGAAGAAGTGAAAGAGTATACTACAGACTAGTGATAGTTGTCTCTGTGTGAAGCACAATAGCTACCTACTCTAAGAGTGGTATTGGATTAGTTATAGACTAGTAAATTAAGGAATAAAAAGGTCCTAAGAGGAAGAATAGGGTCTTGAGAAGGCTAGGAATAGTGGAGTTCCTAGTAGGCTTGTGCAAGCACACTTGGTAACATCTATCAGATTGGTATCAGTGCCAATAAGATTCGGCTTATGGTGAACATTTCAACCAGCTGAGTCAGTAGGAAAGTATACAATGGTGAAAAATACAAATTTGGGAAAGAAAGTGGATGAGAAATATTGGCACAATTAGAACACAAAGTGGACCAAGTAGAAGAAAAGACTGAGGAAGTGAAAGATAAAGTTGAAGGAAAGAGTAAGGAGATTTCCTTAGATGATGAGGTCCCTAAAGCTGACCCTGTCCGTACCGAAGAACCATTCTTAAAATCACTAAAGGCTTTGAGTGGTAAGGCATTGGAAGGAGTTCCTATGTTCACTGGAAAGATGGAACTAGAGATATTCCTAGAATGGATTGGAGGAATAGAAAATCAATTTGAATGTGATGGTATAATTGAGGCATAAAAAGTGAAAGAAGCAAAGGCTAGACTAAGAGGGTCTGTACTCACTTGGTGGAAATTTATCCAAGATGAGAGAGAGAAGGAAGGAAAGAAACCCATAGCCACTTGGAAAGATAAGGTAAGAAAAATCATAGAAGTATATGTACGTGAAGATTATGAGATTCAGTTGCATAAAAGGAGACAAACTCTTAGGAAAAAAGACTTGGATATTAACTCTTACACTGAAGAGTTTCAAAGGGTATGCATGAGATCAAGGGTTGCAGAAGAAGAAAGTGTGAAGGTAGCTAGACACCTTAATGATCTAAAGTGGACTATACAAGATGAACTAAGCTTTCTTACTCCTACCATAGTCCAGAGATGCCACCAACTTTCCATAAAGGTGGAAGAGAAGTTGAGAAAGAAGAAAGAATCAAGCAATACAAGAGGCAGAGGTAGAGGAAGAGATAACAAAGGACAAAGAAGTGGATATGGTGGTAGAAGTTTAGAGTCCAAGAACCAAGAAGAGACCAAATTAACTGAACAAAAAGAAGGGAGTCCAAGTAGAGGAAACTCCAATAGAGGAAGAGGCTCTAATAACAAGTGGAGAGGAAGGAACAATAGTCAAGGGAGAGGTTCCTACTTTACAAACATGAAATTCTATGACTGCAACCAAATGGGACACCCTGCATATAGGAGTCCAGAGAAAGGTTCTACTTCTCAAGGAAATGACAAGAGGGTCAACATGGTTCAAGAGGATACTAGTGGTGGAAGAAAACATCCCTAGGTACCCTTAGAGTCAGAAGAGGGAGAGAACTTAATGATGAGAAGGACTCTGATTAAAGAACCAGTGAAGGAGGAACCAAGTCAAAGGATGTCACTATTTAGAGTGAAATGTAAGATGATGGGAAAGGTGTGTAGAGTCATCATAGACTCAGGGTCTATTGACAAAATAGTGTCAGAGGAGGTAGATAGCAAGTTAAAGATGAAGAGGATTCCATGTAGTAACCCATACAAGGTTACTTGGTTGAACAAAGAGCAACATCTCCTTGTGAATGAAAAAACATGGGTGGAATTCTCTATTGGAAGATACAAAGACAAGGTGTTGTTTGACATCCTACCTATGGATGCATGTCACCTTCTACTTGGTAGACTATGGAAATTTGACAGACAGGCCATGCATGATGGAGAAAAGAATGCAAATTATTTCAAGAAGGATGGTGTGAGTTTTAAAATATAGTCACTATTAGAGGAAGGAGAAATGAAGTCCTCAGGTCCCAATGTTCTTATGGTCAATGAAAACGAGTTCATAGAAGCCTTAGAGGAAGGAGATGGAGTGGGTTTAGCACAAGAGTTGAAACCTAAAGAAAACAATACAAAAAAAATAGTGAAGAAGACAAAGGTACCAAAGGAAGTGCAAGAGTTATTGCAGGAATACAAGAGCATAGTAAGTGATGGAAAACCATCTACCCTACCCCCTAAGAGAGCTGTTAGTCATCAAATTGACCTTATCCCAGGAGATACCCTTCAAAATAAAGAATTCTATAAGATGACCCCTCAACAAAATTAAGCAAATAAAGTAGCCAAGCAAATTCAAGGAATCCTAAACCAAGGTCTCATTAGAAAAAGCATTAGTTCGTGTGTAGTCCCGACTATCTTTTCACCAAAGAGGGAGGAACTTGGAGGCTCTGCACTGATTCAAGGGAAATAAACTGAATTACCATTAGGTATAGGTTCCCTATCCCTAGGATAGAAGACCTAATGGATTGTTTAGGAGAAGCAAGGTATTTTACCAAGATTGACCTAAAGAGTGGGTATCATCAAATTAGGGTCAATGGAGGGGATGACTGGAAGACAAACTTCAAAACTGCAGAAGGTTTATATGAATGGCTTGCGATGCCATTTTGGATATCTAATACCCCATATACAACCATAAGACTTATCAACGAAGTCCTAAAAGACTACATTGGAAAATTTGTAGTAGTGTGTCTAGATGATATACTAATCTATAGGAAGTCTAAAGAGGAGCATCTTAGACATCTGCATATTGTTTTCAAGAAGTTGCATGAGGAGGAGTTGATGATAAATTTGGAAAAGTGTGAATTCACGAAGGAGGAGCTTGTGTACCTTGGGTATGTATTATTCCAAGGCAATCTTAAAATGGATCCAAGCAAGGTAGAATCTATTCTTAACTAGCTTACTCCAAGGATTGCAACAGAGGTGAGAAGTTTTCATGGTTTAGCTCAATACTATAGGAAATTCATCAAGCAATTGAGTGTTATTTGTGCTCCTATGTTAGATACTATAAAGGAGGGATGAAAACCAAATTTGTTTGTATTGAGCAAGATAACCATGGATTTCAATTGCTAAAGAAGAAGATTTCCACTCAACCAATTCTAACACTACCAAGTTTTGAGAAGTTATTCACAGTTGAGTGTGATGCTAGTAATGTTTCCATTGGAGTTGTTTTGAGCCAAGAAGGAAGACGAGTGGCTTTTCACAGTGACAATCTCAGTGATGCTAAGAAGAAGTACTCTTATTATAACTTAGAGATGTATGCTCTAGTCAAAGAACTAAGGAAATGGAGGCGCCACTTGCTTCCTAAGGAGTTTGTGGTGTATTCAGACAACCAGGCTCTTAATTTCCTAAACTCCCAAGAAAAGATTAGTCACAAGCACATGAAATGGGTGGGGTAATTGTAGACTTTCACCTTCAATACCAAGCCCAAGAAAGGACTGCAAACCAAAGTAGCATATTCTTTAAGTACAAGACTACTAATAGTACAAGAAGTACAATTGTGGAGCATGGGTATTGAAATTTTGAAGGACTTATATGTTGAGGATGAAGACTTTGCAGAGATCTACAAGGTATATAAGGAGCATAAGAACAACTTCCATGGTGATTTTTCTAATTACACTTTTTAAAGTGAATTTTTGTTTAAAGGGAGTCGGTTATGTGTCCCAAGGGGATCAATTAGGGAATATATGATTCAAGAGAAGCACAATGGTACACTTAGTGGTCATTTTGGAGTCAATAAGACCCAAGAATTAGTGTAAAAGTTTTACTTTTGGCCAAGGATGAACTTAGATATATGGAGTGTTGTGTAGTGTGTTAGAAAGGCAAAGGCACATCCTCCAATTCAGGTCTTTACCAACCCCTTCTCATCCCAAGTAGACTATCAGATTCTTAAGTATGGATTTTTTTGTAGCGTTACCAAGGACCAAGTAGGGATTTGACAGTATATATGTCATAGTAGAAAATTTTAGCAAGATGGTCCATTTTTTTCCTTGCAAGACAGTCCATGATGCTTGTCAAATAGCCCACCTATTCTTCAAGGATATTTTAAGAATTCATAAGTTACCAATGATCATAGTGTCAGACAGAGATACAATGTTCATGAGCCATTTTTGGAAGACACTCTCGCAAAATCTAGGAAGGTCCAATATGTCCTTTGGGTCTACCTATCACCCTCAGAAAAATGGTCAAACTCAGGTGGTTAATAGGATTCTAGGTAACCTCCTAAGGTGCTTAACTAAGGAGTATGGTCAAGCTTGGGACCAACTCATTGGGCAAGCAGAGTATGCATATAATGACACTGTCAATAGAACCACAAAAATAAGCCCTTTTGAAATCATTTTTGGATTACACCCTAGAGGGATATTTGAACTTAGTGATGAAAGATGGTGCCAAAGGAAGTGGCTATGTAGAATATTTTGCACAATCAATGAAGGAAGTGAATGAGATAGTAAGGAAGACTTTGACTAAGAATACAAAGAAGATAAAGCACAAAGTGGATGAAAGGAAAAGGGATTTCCAATTTCAAGTAGGGGATCTTTTAATGGTCCATTTGAACAAGGAAAGATTGCAGAAAGGAGTCCCTAATAAGCTACAGATGAGAAGGATTGGCCCATGTACCATCGTGGCCAAATATGGCACCAATGTATATCAAGTGGAACTTCCATAGGATGTTGGGTTATCTCCTATGTTCAATGTGGAAGATTTGGTCTCATAAAAATGACCTTTCCAGATCCAGATCAAAGTTTAATGGAGGTGATACAAGAAGTGGAGGGAGTGAACTTAACCTCTACACCATCCAAGAAAGCAGAGTGAATACTGGACTCTAGAGTCTACAAACAGACTAGAAAGAAGGATTACAAAGAACATATAGTGAAGTGGCATAGAAAAGATGATGCAGAGGCTACATGGATAAGGGAGACAGAATTCAAGAAGTTGGGCATTGATTCTGAATTACTCAATCCAAGGATGGATTGAAATCTTTCTATTTGGGGAGGATGGTACAGGAGCACCTAGGCTAAATAATATCCCTATGTTTTTTTGTGGCTTGTACTAACCCTATAGAAGTTAGTTGTTTTCTTTTTGACCTTAGAAGGTCTTTCTTTTTTGTACCTATTTGGATTAGACTAGGATCTATCAAACCAGATGTTTAAGGTTTTGGGTGTGTTTAGTGTAATTTAGCCTAAAAAGGGAATTTGGGGTAAACAATCCTAGAAGGCTTAACATGGATTATATTTATTCCTAAGAAGGCCTTTATGATGTTTTTACATCATGTCATAATGATTGGAGGTCATTAAAATATGTTTTAGGCAAAGATGTAAAAGCTACTAAAATATTGCTTGAAAACATTTTGCAACTTTGCAATGTTGCTTGACAACATTGTCAAGTTTGAATACATTCAAGGAGTGGACAAGTTAGTTAGTGTAACTGAACTAAAAAAATGGGAAAGGCATACCAAACCATGAGGAGGTATATATCTCGAGGCTAGGTGGTATGAAGAAGAATTGAATTCGTTTGATTTTGCTCTACAACTCTGTGTTCAGTATACAATGAATGTTTTTGATTTCATGTATTAGTTAATGGATTGAATAATCAAGTTTTGTTTTGTATTATTGTATTTGGGATATTTTCAGTACATTTTTCTTTTGTGTGAAGTTTCTAGGTGCTCATTTACATAGGTTAGGAAAATATTTTTTTAGTGTATAGTTTTCTGGTGTAGTTTAGGCAGTTTTGAGGAAAATGCCACCCCATAAATATCAACTACGCATTTCATCATGGAATGGAGGAATATGGAAGTGGATCCTTTGTATAGTGTATATATCAAAGGAGAGGATTAGGAAGGTTGTTTATCTAATTTTCATGGCAAGCCCTAGGCAAGACTGGAGTACCTGGCTAGGAGATTACTAGTGATTAAGTGTGTTTGATTGAAGGGATACCATTGGGAGAATGAAACCATGTTTTTTTTTGTATTATTTGAGGTCATAATCTACCCCTCCTAGGAAGGAGAAGGCTCTAGAAATCCATCTTGATACATTTCCAAGCATAAATCATCTGACTACACTTATTTAGCCCAATTAGCTCTAGTTGTCCTTAATTCTAGGAATCTATAGTAAGGACACCCTAGGACCCTAAGACCTAAGAAATTGTTTGAGTCTTAGAAAAGGGTGTCAAAATCCCCAATTTGGTTTTGGGATTGTTTGGGGTTATTTTTCAAGAATTGGGAAAAACTTGTCAGATAGGGCTAGTAGAAGCATTAGGCCTAAAAGCCAAGATTGATGTTGAATTGAGAAATCATTTGGATAAGTTATGTTACCCAATCTCCAATGGGATCATATGGAGCCTAGGAAGATGTTGAGCATGAGGAATATCCTTGCAAACAACTATGGAGATGAGAAGTGGAAAATGTACTTGGAACCATCCAAGAAGGAGTGAAAGAGTATAGTACAAACTAGTGACCATTATCTCCTTGTGAAGCACAATAGTTACCTAATCTAAGAGTGGTATTGGATTATTGGACTAGACTATTAAAGTAACAACTAAAAAGGACTTAAGAGGAAGCATAGGGTCTTGAGAAGTGTTGGATGATATCAGTTTTTGGTACTAATCATGTTGTTGATACTCATGTTTTGTCATAGATGTCAACATATATTTCTGTGAAAGAAGACAAACTAGTTACTTGACTGGCAGGTGTGTATGTACACTGTATAGATGAACCAAAATGAGCGAAGTTGGATTTAAGTAGAAGACTAATTTTTGACCTTACATCTCAGGTCAATTAACTTTATGTTTCATATCATGGATGTTATAGCTGTTTTAGTAAAGACATTTTTTCTGGACTGTGACTATGATTCTGGACAGAGAAGGTATCTGTGTTTTGAGCATATCTTGCTGAGGAAGATGTTTTAGAACTAGTGAGCTTATTGATGGAGATCCAAAATATGATGGTGAAATGAGTTGATTTTGATTTCTGTTTGGCTACTGATGACATCAGCTATGGCGTGTGTTCTGGAGAAGATTTATTTCTTGTCCGACTTCAGAATTATAATTTGTGGAAATTAATTCTGAGCATGGATTGCGGATTTGGAAGTATTTGTAATTAATTGTAAATATTGTATACTTGTTATAGGTACCGTGTGTATCTTAGCAGGGGCTTATGTAATTATTTTTATGATGGGAAGCCTTAATTGGCTGACCTAGTTAATTGTGTATTAGGAAAGCTTAATTAGCCGACCTAATGGGTTATTGAAAGAGGGTATATATGAGTGATCTTTTAATTTTTGAAAAGTGTGGTAGAGAAAGAAAAGAGCAGAGATTTGTGAAGCTATGAAACTTGACTGTTGGATAGAGAGCAGAGTTGGTACTTCATTGGAACTGACCAAGCAAAGATAGTTTCTATCAGACAGTTCACTGGATTGTGTATTTGATGTATACACTTGATGCGCATTGTGAATCCTTGAGGGTGGCTTTAACCTTCTTTGGGCAGTGAGCCTTGGCAGTGAGCCTACTACTTTCATTGACTCCTAATAGGGTCTGTCTCCTAACAGGGACTGTGTACTATAATGTAATAACAAGCTCCTAATAGGCCTAATATCTTTTAACAGGGATACTATACTCTCAATACATTATTTTCTGGGTGTTAATTCCCACTGGGGTTTTACCTTTAGTAGGGTTTCCTCGACAACAAACATTGTATTATGGTGATTGTTAGTTACTTTGTTATTTACTTTTGATGTTATGGTTCATAAAGTTTAAAGTTTAATAATCTTTTACACAAATGATTCATGCCCCCCTCTCAGTTGTCTTGTGGACTGTTATTCTTAACAATTGGTATTAGAGCTATTGGTCCTCAAAGATAAATTTTAACAGCTTGAGGTGATCCTAAAGATGACTTACTACAGGAAGGATAGTTCAAAGTTTGATCCTGAAAACTTTGATAGTTGGCAGAACAAGATGAGAACACATTTTCTATGTCTGGGAATTGAGTACTGGATGATCACAAAGAAGAATGAAAAGATAGAGACTAAGGATGAGATGGAAAAAGCTACTGAAGAAGAAAAGAAACTATTTTCCTATAATATAGTTGCAATGGAATCTCTGATCAACACCTTATATGAAGGAGAATTCACTAAAGTGAAGGATTTGGACTCTGCACATGACATCTGGACAAGACTAGAAGCATTGTATGTTGGAGAAAAATTTACAAAACAAGAAAAGCTGTAGAACTGGAAAACAAAAATGGAATCACTGAAGATGAGAGAAGATGAGAATGTCAGAGCATATGCATAGAGAATTATTGAGGTAGTTACTGGTATTAGGAACTCTAGAGGTACTTACAACGAGGAAGAAGTAATTGCAAAGATTCTCAGATCTTTGACACTTTCATATAGAACCAAAGTACAGGCTATAAATGAGATCATACCTTTGACACTAAACTTCACCAAAGAGATGCTGATTGGAAAGCTTACTACATTCGAGGCCGTAGAATTGGGAGACACTTTACCTAGGGTAGAGTCAAGATTCAAGGCAACTATGCACAAGAACAAGAAGACCTTATCTTGAAATGCAAATAGTAGTGATCTAAGAGAAGGACTTGGAGCTTATGTTGATGAATGGGAGCAGATACACGAAGAAGAAATAAAGCTAGATGAAATTGTGGCACTGATTGCTAGAAGAGAAAAGAGAGGTAAGGGTAATTTATAAGGCAAATTATGTTTGAAATATTTTTCATGTAATAAGATTGGTCATTTTGCATCTAGATGTCCTACAAGAATCCCAAAGAACAAACCTAAGTTTTTCAAGTCTAAGTTCTCAAAAGATAAAGAATGTTATTATGCTAGTGAGGGAATA
>MU228067.1:1540690-1552972 GCA_018584345.1 Thuja plicata | reverse complement strand
TTTAGTGAACCTTACTATTTTGAGTTTAGGTACCACTTTTGATTAATAAATATTGTAAAAATAGTAAAATTTATCATATCACTATAAAATTTATATTTTTGAAATCTAGACAGTAAGATCTCTAATGCGTTTTAATTTCATCAAAAATTTTGATTAGGAAGACACTAAAAAAATTACGATAAGACATAATTCTTGTGTTCAAATGCCTTAGCCATTATTTTGGAGGTCCAAGCATAGGCGTGGTCCCACCAAACCTGTCCCGAACCAAAATCCAATGCAAATGGTGGTTCGATAAATTTAAATTTTAAAAAATGGGCACAGATTTAAAAACGCGTACCCGTTTCTTAAATGTAATAAATCGACATAAAAAAATGAGTTTAAAAAAATTTAAAAAAATTAAAAAATTTAAAAAATGGGCACCCATTTTTTGAATTTTGGATTAGATGTCCAAGCCTAAGATGGGTGCCCTTTTTTTTCAAAACGGGTGCCCATTTCTAGTGGTAGTTTTCAAGCCCACAAGACTTCCGCGGAATTGGTACCCAACTTCTTGCACTTATCCTTTTCTTTTATGTCACTTAGCCAGAATGTCATCCACATAATCTTCCATAAAGGTGTGCATCATGTCATGAAAAATTCTAGTCATTGCTCTTTGATAAGTGGCTCCAACATTTTTTAGATCGAAGGGCATTACATTCCAAAAAAAAGTACCCCCTGGGCATGTAAAGGATGCCTTCTCTTGATCCTCAGGTGCAATGTGAATTTGATTATACCCACTAAATCCATTCATAAGTGAAAACATAGAATGACCTATAGTAAGGTCCACAATAGCATCAATGCTAGGTAATGGAAAGTCATCTTTTGGACAAGCAAGGTTTAAATCTCTGAAATCCGTGCAAACTCTTATTTTTTTATCATGTTTGGTAACTGGTACAATGTTGGAGATCCATTCGGCATATGCTTTTAGTCTTATAAATCCTGCCTTGAGCAATTTCTCCAATTCTGCTTTGATTAAAAGGGCTACGTGTGGATGCATTTTTCTCAACTTCTGCTTGACGGGCTTAACCCCTGGTTTCACATTCAAATGATGCATTATGAAACTTGGATCTAATCCGGGCATATTAGCATATGACCATGCAAAGTTGATTTTTTTTTCTTGAAAGAATGCAATGAATTCTTCTCTCTCCAAGGGACTCAAAGATGTTGCCAAGTGAATGAATTTAGGATCCTCTTTGGTTCCAATGTTAACCTTTTCTGTGGGTTCAATAAGTATAGGTGATCTTTCATCTTCATGAGCTGGTAGGGTGTCCAACCTCTCTCCGTTGGGTGCCATAGTTGGGTTTTCACCTTCGGAAATATCATTTATTTTTACTTTTTCTGGGTCTAGCACTGCCACATGGTGGTTTTCACCACTAGACCTTCTCTTTTTTTTTGTACATTTTCTCTTCATTTTTTGGATTAAGAGGTTGAATACCTACCCCTACCATCATGTTCGGATTAAATTCATTGGTGTAAGAATTGGGTTCAACCACATTGAGGTATAAGGCTATTGCATTGTCATTTGGGAAGTAGAGTAAGTCATTTGGCTCGAAAAGATCCCAATCGATAAGGTCGGGATGCATTAAGGAAAAGGATTCATTGGATGGGTTTTCATTTGAAGGAGTTAAGGACATGAATTTTTTTTATGGTTCATACATTGTATCATCAAGTTCTATGACATGTGCCTCTTCAAGATGGTCCATGGAAGAAGGATCAAAATCCTCTTCATTAGAGTCCTCTCAGATTTCTATGGGAAAGAAAGCATTTGGATTAAACACTAGGTTAGAGTCTCCCACCCATGAAGGTACCCAAGGTTCACCTACCCATTAAGTGTAAGGAGGTGCTTTTTCTACATTTATTTGTTGAGGTTCACTTGATGTTTGAGTTGAATTCAAACTTTGAGCTACATGTTCCTGATTCTCAACTTTGGGAGGAGTTGCATAAGTGTGAATGGTATCAACCTCTATGTCATGACAAGATTCTTCAGACAAGGAATCCCACTCATAATCCCTAGAATCATCTTCACTTTCAGAACCTACCATATGGATATGTGCATGAAAATCATGCATGGGACTTGAACTTTCTCCTTTATGTTGAAAACCTATGTTGACTTTCTCTTCTTTTTCTCTCCAAATTGGTTCAATAGGTTCTAACAACCCTCTATATCGAACTCCTAAGGGTCCTCTTCCCTTATAACCCATTTTCTTCATGATATCAAATCCCTTTCCATATTGATCAGTCTAGATATTGATATGTTGTACCCTTTCATTGGAATTAGCTGAATTATCATCCTCTTTATAAAGCCATTGCAATACACTAATACATTTGGTACCAAATTGCAACGGCAGTGCCGTTGCATTTTTTCCGTCACAACCTTTTCGTTGTCGCAATTGCGATGATAGACCATCGCAATTGCAATGACGACAAGGTTGTGACAGAAAAACTACAACGGCACTGCTGTTGCAATTTGGTACCAAATGTATTAGTGATACCTCATTATCTTCTTTGTCCATTTATTGTTTGTCACATTCCCTCACAAAATGGGAATTGTATTTATGAGGTTGATGATCTTTGGATGACTTCCCATGTCTCCTTGGAGTTGTAGGTAAATCAAATAGGGAAACAGAATATTCCCCTACCCCTTTTGAGTTAATTTTGCATTGTTTCTCAAATTGATTCATTAGGTCACTCATCTTTTCATAATGATCTTTCTTAGTTTTTTCTCTTTGTTCCTTAGTGGGTTTAGAATTTTCCATCCTCAATGTTGAATTCTGAACTGAATTATCCTTTGAATGTGAACCCTCATAACTCATCTTTTCTTTTCCCTTAGTCGATGTAGTTGAGTTAGTTTGAATAGGGTTAGAAGTTGATGTCACATTTGATGTTGGGTTTGAACTTTCCTCTTTGGCTTCTTCCATGATAATATCGGGGATGACTCTTTCCCTATTATGAGGAATATTCAATTCATGACTTGGCTTTAAAGTATTTCAATATTGGAAAGGATTTGAATCTCCTCCAATCGTGATCTCTTCCCCCATGTATGGAAATTTTATGCATTGGTGATATGTAGAAGGCACCACTTGCATTTCATGTATCCATGGCCTCTCTAGTAAGATGTTGTAAGTCAATTTCATGTCAAGGACCTGACATATGGTATCCTTTTTGATAGGTCCCACTTGAATTGGTAGAATGAGCATACCCTTTGAAGATCTTTCCTCCTCATCATAAGCCTTAATAGTGATTTTATTCTTTGGATCAATGGAAGACTCAGATAACTCTAATGACTTGACAAGGTTTAAAGTGCAAATATTTAGACCAGCTCCACCATCTATGAGAACTCTCTTGACCATATGTCTTTGGATTAATACCTCTATATGCAAGGGTAAGTTTTGAGGATGTGTGATAGACATGTCATCTTGCTCTGAAAAGGAAAGACAATGAGGGGCTATGAGATGCCCTACCATATTCTGAAATTTGTCTTCCTCCAAGTTTATAGGAATAGTGGTCTCACACAAGGATTTTTCCATGATTTCCTTGTGATTAGGAGATAATTTCAACAACTCCAAAATGGATATTTGTGCTGGAGTCTTTTGTAATTGATCCAACAAACTATAAGGCTTTGTTGTGGGTGGTGTTTGTTTAGCCAAAATAGTTGTTGTTTTAGGGCCAATAGTAATAGGAGTACCCCCTTGTAGGGTAACCTTTGAGGATTTCCCCATTGTGATGCCATTAGCGGACCCTTGAATAGGTTGATCTTTGACCACAACAACATTGATGGTATTGTCATAAGTATGAGCAAAGTTAACATTATGATTGCCTCTTGTATTATTCACACTGTTTCCTCCATTGTTTGAATTGGAAGATTCTCCTTTTTCATGTTTATAGAAAGGAGTTTTAAAGGCTGTGTGATCTTCATTAGTTTGAGGGTTGTCCACTTTTATCACACCATTGTCTATGAGATCTTGTACCACATGCCTAAGACGCATGCAATCATATGTCTTATGTCCCCTATTTCGATGATACTCACAATGGTTATCTTCACTCCACCAATTCGGCTTGATTTGAGGTTCATATGGTTGACCCAATGGTAAGTCAATATGTTTATTTGCAATAAGTTTCCTTAATGAATTCTCCAACGGTTCACCCAAATTAGCGAATGTCCTTTTGGGTGTAGGTGCAAAGAAAGGCTTAGGCTTGTAAGTCCCTTGATTATTCCCAAAGTTGTTATTAGTTTTGTTGTTGTTAAAGGGCACTTTGGGTGCCTGGTTCACATTATTGGCTTGAACTGAGTTTCGAGTAAGATTGAAAGGGGAATCCTTTAAAGTGTTAGCCTCTACCACTCCATTGTTAACCACTCCTTTACTGTTGTTATTCTTCATCCAAAATCGGTTGTTGTTATTGGAATTTCAATTTTGATTAGTGTTGGAGGTATTGTTGTTGTTGTTATTCTTGTTATCTTTGTAAAGTTTGATTTCTCCACTTTTTATCAATACCTCTTCCATTGTCACCCCGTTCTCAATTAGGTCTTGGAATGATCTAGGACATTGTAGCCTTAATCGATAGTTCATTTCATGATTCAAGCTGTTGACAAAATATCCATCTTTTCTTTTTCGGGTACACTTTGAGGGTATCTAGCAAATACCGCTCTCCATCGTTGTAGGAAAAGTAGGAATCCCTCTCCTTCTCTTTGTTTGGTGTTACATAGATTAAGCATTGTAACCTCATGTTTTATGTTATAGGAATAGTGATTTACAAACTTAGAGGCCAATTCCTCAAAGGTTTGAATGCCAGAGGGTAAATTTTAAAACCACTCCATTGCCATACCTCCCAAACTTCTAGGGAATAACCTCATTAGGTAAGTTATGTCATGCATGAAATCTAGACTTAGGGCACAAAATTCCCTTAAGTGATCTTGAGGATCAGATGTTCCTTCATATTTATCATATTTAGGATAAATAGCATTTGCTAGGAATGGAATCATGATTAAAGACTTATCAAATGGAATTGGACACAAAGCTTCGATAGAAAAGGGTTTAGGAGCCCCACTTTTTTTTATCATATCCAATTGCATTTGGAACAGTTGGAACTGCTTATTCATGATGTCAATGGGATTAGCCTTAGCTTCTTCTTGTTTGAGTTTGGCAACATCATAATCATGTGGAAGTTTGAGATCCGTTTGTGCTAGGTCTAAGAAGTACTTCTCCTTGTATTTTTCCAACACTTTTTCCATAAGTTTCATGAAGAAAGGGCTTTGCATGGCTTCATTAATCTTTTCATTAGTTAAATCCTGATCATTAGATTCAATGTTGCCCCCATAGTTGTTATTGTTCATCCCTTGATTGTTAGGGTCCATCTTTGCTCCTCCATTGGTATTGTTGTTGGATCCTTTGTTGTTAGGATCAATATTCCCCTTCCATTTTTGTTCATGTCTTTGTTTACATGATTGATCTGATCAGGATCTATATGGAAAAATGGGAAAGACATCCTTGGTTTTGTTTCCTTGATGGGTTCTTGTAAGGGTCTTGAAGAACTAAAAGGATCACCCGGAAAAGGACACTCTTGCCTTAGATAAGATCCATTTGGTTGTAGGGTAGTCTTGATATAATGAGATCAAGTAAAAACTGGCATTAACATGAATCGAATGAATATCCCTAGTTTTTAACTCACTTAAATGATCAATCCATGGATAAATTTGCAAAATGCCTAATAATGGCAGATTTTGATCCAGTTAAGTATTCACAGAGGTAAAATGTCCAAAAGGGTATCCAAAAATGAAATTTTCTTATTTTCAACCCCTCGGAATATACCCACTGTTTCCCTTTTTTTTTTAATTTTTGGGTGGCTCTTGCCTGTGTGTAGGCGACATTTAATTAATATTACGTGGTCACTAGTATCATTGTATGTGGCGCTCTGCAGTTAGCAGGCAGCGTTTGCCTATTGATAGGCAGTTTTAGAATGTTGATACGCGACACCGTCCAGTGGCTTACGCAAATGTTGAATGTTTTCAAGCGGCATTTTAAGATTTGTAAGCAGCCCAGTTTTTCTTGTACATGGCTCTGAAATGTTGGTACACGGCGCTTTGCAGATCAAAGTTGATTTTATCAATTTGTTTTGTATTTTTTGGATTTAAAAATTTAAGGGCTTTAATCAGATTTATCAAAAAGGATTATTGCGTGAAAACAGAGTACAAGCTCAACACACACATCAAAGTTGTACCATATCCCTAAAACCACACTAAAAGTGTATGTTCTCAGATGTTTTTATAGGTTTGCAAAAGAATTTCTTCCAAATAGTCTACCTTAGAGTCAAATAGATTTGGCTTGTAACAATGGCTCTACAAAGGTAGGTCTGCTATTTTATCAAGGTATCAATCCTTTCCATTCTAAATCTTGTCAAGATCCTTTACCCCCTTGCGGGCTTCCCACATGCACAAAATTATAATTTTGCGCAATCTCGAAGGACTACTAGAGGAAGTGAGGATGGCTTGCACAAGTTTTAGTCACTTTCCGATTAAGGTAAAGTGTATTTATTTATAGTGGGTCAGATGACATCACACTAAAAGAGAATATCTCCCACTTTGGGTTGTTCCCTCTCACTATCCTCATAAGGCAATTCTCAGGAGGCAAGCCCTTTAAAGCTCTATTTAGCTAGCATGAATATGGAAAGCAAGAATCGAACTCAATCCAACAAGTTTGGGAATCTTATTCACTCAAATAGTGAAGAGCATCTCTATTGTTTTTCTTTGTTCCAAACACCTCAAAAAAAATTTGTTCATTTTCAACCTCCTGACAAGGGGGTTCTTAAAAAATGAAGTGTGTGGTTCAATTAATCCTCCCTTTCTTTCTATCACCCAAACTTGACACTTTTGGCGTTTTGATCATCTTTAAAAAGTTGAGAGCATATACCTAATGTCTCATTTAAATGGAAAATAGTAGGGTGTCCCTAATTATACTTGATTCAAAGAATTTTCAACAAGTTAGGCAATGCAAGCTTGATTAGATAAAAAACTAGTTTTCGAAGCTAGCAAGGCTAGTCTCATTTTTGAGTGATTTGGCTTATTTCCACTCACCTAGTGGCGATCGTTCCCACTCCGGCTCCTCCAACAAGTTAGTCAACACAAATAGAGACAAAATGAAGAAAGCTTGGAAATCTAAAATGACAAATTCCCTCCTAAAATCTTTTTTAATGAAAATTTATCGAATCAAAGCTTAAAGAACTAGGCATGAAAATCAATTAAAGAGTGGGAAATTTTTGTTTGTAAGCAAAAAACACTTTAATGTAGTGATCATATAAGTGTTCCTCCTCAAATAAAATCTCTAAGAGATTAGCTGCATGTATTTGTTTATCATTTTTAACCTTGATTCTCACCTCTTTGCTAAGCCTTGTGACCCGTTTCTCTGGTTTCTGCACCTTTGGGTGATTTTTCATCTGCAGGACAGAAAAACACAGAGAGTCAAAACAATGAGCAAATCAATAAAAACCTGATTTAAAGAAGAAACATTTACGCAGCATTTAACAGCTAAAAAGTGGCATTTAAATGTTGCTAAGCATAAATAGAAACTTTCTACGCGGCTTTTAAATCATACTAAGCGGCTTAAAACAATTCACAGGCGGCTAAATAAAAATAACAGGCGGCATAGAAAGTATAAAATGCGGCTGAGGTTTGCTGGCAAGCGGCTCTTAAAAGTTAGTAGGAGACACAATTTATCTAGCAGGTGCCACACTTTATCTAGCAAGTGACACACTTTATCTAACACACGGCTGAAGAATGAAAGACAAAAATGAAAGAAACTCCATATGCGGCACTTTATTGTTCACAGGCGGCTCTGAATATTGCATAACTGGCTCTTCTCTTGTTTTCTGCAAAATAATACAAAGAACAAAGCAAAACACACAAAATATTATGATAAAAACATTATAAATGAGGCTTAAAGCCCCACAGTGGGTGCCATTTGTGTGTGTAAGATTAACACCTTCATGAAATTAAGATTATAAGCAACAACTCTATGGAAAGAAAATGCTATCTAATCTAAGAATTGAAGTTCAAAACCCATGACATCTCATGGTTCTCTATCTAATCTTTGTTAAGAGAGATATCAGTCTTAATCTCTCCCAAGGACAATCCTAGAATGAGAAATAAATGATAAACAATGCTCAAATCTAGCTCAAAATGCTCCAATATGTGTTATAAAACAATAAATGCTCCTAAACATGATATGCTAAATGCTGAAATATGATCAAAAGCTCTCAAATGCTCTCCAAATGCCTATAGTAAGGATGCTTTGTTCTTGAAATTATTGGATCCCAAACACAAAGGAAATGGCTTGTATTTATAGCATTTTCCCAAGGGTAAGGGGTAGAGTGAGTTGATCATGATCAAACTTTGGTTAAATCAAAATCTTTGAGGTGTTCACAAATGGAGGGAAAGTTGGTTGGTTGTCTCAGAGAGATTAGGAATTAAATAACTCAATCATTTAATTAATTTATCCATAGAAGGGTGAATGGGTTGGATTTGATCTTTTTGATTTAAACTATACAATTAATTGATTAAAATAAATTGCATAATTTTGATTAATCCCTTTAGGCTTGAATTTAATTATTTGATTTCATGATTATTTGATCCTTTAATTTGATTTGATTTTTTTCCATTTTGATTGATAAAAGTCCATTTGATTTGATCCATTTGTTGCATTGAGATGAGATTTTGAAGCATTTGGCTGAGATTTACAATTTTGAATGCTTAAGATAGACCTGGTCAATTTTAGGAGTCTACAGGTATAATGAATAGATCTAAGGCTAGAGAAGAGATTTTTTTGATTTCTCAAGTTGAACCTGTTGGCACTCTAAAAAATTTGTGAGGAATGGAACACATTAGCATGCATTTGTACTATTTTTCTTTCAAGATGCATGTGGGAACCAGGTGTTTCCTTGGTGGTTTCATAAAATGCATTTTTCTATTACCTTTCATATGCTTCAGTGGTTTATTCCAAGTCCTAAAGTTGCATGCTCAAATGGGTTTTCATCAGTTCGTTCCTAGGGGGTCTCAAAATCAGAAAATTGCCAAGTGTAGAAATCATCGAGAAGGGCTACTTCGGGATTGAATATCTTGAAATTTGATAAGTGTTATGAAAATATGAGCCTAACATCTTGTTGTACACATTGCATACTCTTTATATGTCTAGTTTCAGGTCCCTGTGATGAGTTTCGACCCTGTTTATTCATCTCCTTCCAGAGGTGTTTTCTCAGTTTTGCACTTGTGCACTGGTTCATTTGTTTGTCGGGAGCCCTGTTTGTGAAGCTATATTTGATACCCGGTGATTGGTCAAGAAGAATTAATGATGGATTTGTATTGTAGGCATGTTCCTCTTCTGGCCTGTCAATTTTTAACCCCTGGTGAATCTGTTTCAGTACTTTTCTAAGCCAAATCCGTTTGTAGTTTCTACAGTTTTGCTGAAACCCAGAAGTTCAGAAGTTTTAAAGGCTATTTTGACAGTGTGAAAAAGACACCTGTGTGGTCCGATGAGCAATCTAATGATTGAGTCATGTTGTAGTCATTTTTTACTCCAGCTGTGCCAAATCCAGAACCATGGCCAATCTATTTGACCAAGTTTCCAAGCTCATTCCATTTGCGATTTTCGCAAAATGTATCCAGTTCTACAGTGTGTTTTCCTGAAATTCCAAATGCCCTACTTTGCCAGTGAATAACTTTTGGCCGGTTGATTCTTTTGAAAAATTTATTTTTGCATTGTCTTGCAAAGCTGACATACGACTTCCAGTTCGGATTCGAGCCCCCTATTAATCCATTTGTCAGCCTTTTAAAATCAATTACGGCGATTAAAAATCATTTTCTGACAGTGTGTTTGCAGGAATAAAATAAAAATGACAATTTCAAAGGTTAATATATTTTGACTCAGGTATAGTCATGAGATTCCATTTTGGGGAATGATAGCTTATAGATCAGAGAATGTGCCTGTCAGACGGCAAGGTCTGATCTAATCATTATGTCAGTTTTTGAAGCCAGTTTCCGGGCCTGTTCGCATGATTCTGGTGCTTTTGCAAAATAAGGTTTTTTTGATCTTTTGGCGATCTGGGTTTGTTCATTCTTCAATTTTTGGACATCCTGGGGACGTCTGGAGAAGTTTCTGGTCCGGGTGTTTGAATTCGAAAAGTTTTTAGCCAGGCCCACTCTGGACCTGACTAGCTTCACAATGGATAAGGCACTTGGTTCCTGTGGGGATCCCTACTGAGGGACGTATCTTGGATAGGAGTAATGCATCAAGGAGTTGGGCATTGGTCTTTAGATAAAAGGATTTTATTGCTTGATTTGATTTGTTGCAAGGCGTGAAATTTTTATTTTTAAACACTCCAATTTGTTTGCAAAAGGGAAGTCTACACAGGAAGCCAAAAGTGGAGACTGCGAAATGAGATAAGTGAAGTCTGTAAACATCAATAAAATTCAATGCAAAATTGTTTAAAGGAAGAGTCCACACTGGGTGAATGAAGGACTATATGCGCATGGGCAAGTAGGAGGATGCACATTGTTGAAATACTTAGAAAACCAGAAAAGCATTGCAAATGCTTTTAGCATTAGATGTGCTTCAACTTCATCCTCTAGTGTCTTTGCAACAACAGTGCCACTATGTAACATTGGTGTGGAAGATACTAAAGCAGACTAAACAACCTTCGCTAGAAGCCTCCTTTCCCATGGTAAAATTGATTTGTTGGTAAGGTTTTTTTAAAATTTTAGCAAATGCAATTGGCAGCTGTAAAGCCAAATTCAACAGCCATGTCGCATACTCACAGCCCGCGCCAAAGTGGAAGACATGGAAGTATAGACAAGGCATGCAGACTGTTTGACAGGCTACCTCAAAGACAAAACATTCCAAGCAATGCAATTGGCTGATGTGAAGAAAATTCCACAGCCTCTGCCAGCATATAGCCAGCGCATCAGATAGAGGAGGCAGTGAGCTGAGTTTAAGTGATTTAAGCAGTTTGAAATGTTTGAAACAAATACAAGTTTCCTGTGCTAAAAGCCAAAGGGAGTCAGCGCATGGAAATATACAGACATTTCAAATGCCAGATGGTAAGAAGTCTGCGAAGCATACTGAGGAAGGTTTGGCCATTTATCAATGAGGCTGCGCAAAGTTTTGAAATCTTATGCTGAAAAATTCTATTGAAAGATTGGTGTGTTGCGTGGAATGCACCGATGGAATGAAAAACCCAGCCAATGCAATCTGTGGTAGCATAGACAATGCATGTTACTGTTTGACAGACGCCTCAAGGAGATGTCTGCGTGAGGTATATGGAGGAGCCCAAGCAGGGTGTGCACAAAATAGATCTGTTGACATGGCTGTAGAATTCAACACCATAGCATGCGTCATACTCAAAAGCCAAATCATGTTGTAACCAAAATCAAAGGTCTCGACAATAACAAAATGTAGGCGGCCAGATTTCAAAATGGTAAGAAGCATATATCCCATATGCATCAGGCTGTGGTTCTGTTTAGCGTGTATATACTAAACCGCTTGTAATATCATTTGAAGTAAAGAGCCCCGAGGCTCTCGGTGGGCCCCTTGGCTGGTAGCTTAGTGGGCGTGGTGGGACCCTTATTTTGGGCGCCCAGAATGCGAAGCCTTTAAAAACTTCAAGCTTGAATATCCCACATTTCTCCTGCTACTGAATTTCGAAATGCATATATGCAAAAACACTTGCATTGTAGTTTGAAGATGAAGAGAGGAAGCTCTCTGCACGCGAGCTCAGATTGCGCCTCAGGAAGCGTGCCCAGAGGAATGATGCCAAAATTTTGTAGTTAAATCGACGAGCTCCTTCCTCCAGCGCGACTGAGTGACTTTCTCCTTGGCGACTGTGCGACTTAGCTCGTCGCGCAGTCGCGCTGGTTCGTGAAGATGCCCAAAAGTGACCGCGAGTGAGAAACCAGCAGTCAGTCGCACAGTCGCGCTGGTCAGGCGACATAACATAAAATGCTAGTGAGTGGGCGACCAAGGCTAGTCGCACACTCGCAGGGCTTTACAAATGCAAGTTTTCCAGCCAATGAGGAGATGCCAAGTGGACTAGTCTGGTCGTTTGCACAGGTAAAGGGAAAAATTAATTAAATAATTATGTTAAAGTGAAAAATCAAAATTACAGATATATTTTCATATAGTTTCGACTATATTGAAAATTCAAATGTTAAAGTTACAGACCTGGGAGACCATTTTAATGGCTGGGGGCTTCATTTTTGGGCCA
>MU228067.1:1520598-1537488 GCA_018584345.1 Thuja plicata | reverse complement strand
CTATTTTTAAAGGACATTAACGAAAATCAGCAAGGACATGTCAGTTATCAGGCAGAATATGAGTCTTTTCTTTTTCAAATTCAGCATGTTAATGTCTCTCGAGATAAACTAAATCTGGATCCACAAGTTGCAGTTCATAGTGGTTTTCTTGAGCACTTGTGTGATGTACAAGGGTTTGAATTTCAAATTTTCCCTTTTGATTTTCAAAAATGTTATGAAAAAATCAACCAGCTTGTTTCAAGCTATCAAATTGAGCCAGGATGTCTCCTTCCTCGGCTGGTGAGAGTTTTAAAAGAGCGTGACAACCTTTTGTTTCATAGTGATCAATACCTTCCGTATTTCACTGATTTTCAAATTCCTAATGACAGTGATGGTATTGATTATTTCCAGTATGATGTGCTGACAGGTCATTGTAGCATGTTTGATTTTATTGGCGGAAGTAATATTTTCAGTTTACCCTTGATCTACGGAAATGAAAATCAAATATTTGATAGGGGTAAGTGGTGATTTTCAGTTTAATGGCTTTGGGACATTTGTACATAAAGTGCTCGTTGTATAGTTGCTTTGTTTTCAGTCGTGTGGTGTGTTTCTTTCAATAAAGGTTCCCTAGTTTTGAGAAGAGGTTGAAGAAATGAGGGTTGTGTTTTTGGGGTGGTCTGCTTCTACCAGTGATTCTAGGATCATTCTGTACCCGCAGGGGGCACACATCCCCAGATAGAGCCATTGTTGGCACTCTAAAAAATTTGTCAGGAATGGGACACATTAGCATGCATTTGTACTATTTTGCTTTCAAGATGCATGTGGGAACCAGGTGTTTTCTGGGTGGTTTCATAAAATGCATTTGTCCATTTCCTTTCATATGGTTCAGTGGTTTATTCCGATTCCTAAAGTTGCATGCTCAAATGGGTTTTCATCAGTTTGTTCCTAGGGGGTCTCAAAATCAGAAAATTGCCAAGTGTAGAAATCGCCGAGAAGGGCTACTTCAGGATTGAATATCTTGAAATTTGATAAGTGTTATGAAAATCTGAGCCTAAAATCTTGTTGTACACATTGCATACTCTTTATATGTCAGGTTTCAGGTCCCTGTGATGAGTTTCGACCCTGTTTATTCATCTCCTTCTAGAGGTGTTTTCTCAGTTTTGCACTTGTGCACTGGTTCATTTGTTTGCCGGGAGCCCTGTTTGTGAAGATATATTTGATACCCGGTGATTGGTAAAGAAGAATTAATGATGGATTTGTATTGTAGGCATGTACCTCTTCTAGCCTGTACATTTTTAACCCCTGGTGAATCCGTTTCAGTACTTTTCAAAGCCAAATCCATTTGTAGTTTCTACTGTTTTGCTGAAACCCAGAAGTTCAGAGGTTTTAAAGGCTATTTTGACAGTGTGAAAAAGACACCTGTGTGGTCCGATGAGAAATATAATGATTGAGTCATGTTGTAGGCATGTTTTACTCCAGCTATGCCAAATCCAGAACCATGGCCAATCCGTTTGACCAAGTTTCCAAGCTCATTCCATTTGCAATTTTCGCAAAATGTATCCAGTTCTACAAAGTGTGTTTTCCTAAAAGTCCAAATGCCCTACTTTGCCAATGAATAACTTTTGGCTGGTTGATTCTTTTGACGAATTTATTTTTGCATTGTCTTGCAAAGCTGACATACTACTTCCAGTTCAGATTTGAGCCCCCTATTAATCCATTTGTCAGCCTTTTAAAATCAATTACAACGATTAAAAATCATTTTCTGACAGTGTGTTTGCAGGATTAAAATAAAAATGGCAATTTCAAAGGTTAATATCCTTCGACTCGGGTACAGTCATGAGATTCCATTTTGGGGAATGATAGCTTATAGATTAGAGAATGTGCCTGTCAGAGGGCAAGGTCTGATCGAATCATTAAATCAGTTTTTGAAGCCAGATTCCGGGCCTGTTCGCATGATTCTGGTGCTTTTGCAAAATAAGGTGTTTTTGATCTTTTGGCGATCTGGGTTTGTTCATTCTTCAATTTTGGGACGTCCTGGGGACGTCTGCAGAAGTTTATGGTCCGTGTGTTCGAATTCAAAATTTTTGTAGCCAGGCCCACTCTGGACCTGACTAGCTTCACAATGGATAAGGCACTTGGTTCCTGTGGGGATCCCTACTGAGGGACGTATCTTGGACAGGAGTAGTGCATCAAGGAGTTGGGCATTAGTCTTTAGATAAAAGGATTTTATTGCTTGATTTTATTTGTTGCAAGGCGTGAAATTTTTATTTTTAAACACTCCAATTTGTTTGCAAAAGGGAAGTCTACATAGGAAGCCAAAAGTGGAGACTGCGAAATGAGATAAGTGAAGTCTGTAAACATAAATAAAATTCAATGCAAAATTGTTTAAAGGAAGAGTCCACACTGGGTGAATGAAGGACTATATGCGCATGGGAAAGTAGGAGGATGCACATTGTTGAAATAAGTAGAAAACCAGAAAATCATTGCAAATGCTTTTATCATTAGATGTGCTTCAACTTCATCCTCTAGTGTCTTTGCAACAACAGTGCCACTATGTAACATTGGTGTGGAAGATACTAAAGAAGACTAAACAACCTTCGCCAGCAGCCTCCTTGCCCATGGTAAAATTGATTTGTTGGTAAGGTTTTTTTAAACTTTTAGCAAATGCAATTGGCAGCTGTAAAGCCAAATTCAACAGCCATGTCGCATACTCCCAGCCCGTGCCAAAGTGGAAGCCATGGAAGTATAGACAAGGCGTGCAGACTGTTTGACAGGCTACCTCAAAGACAAAACATTCCAAGCAATGCAATTGGCTGATGTGAAGAAAATTCCATAGCCTCTGCCAGCATATAGCCAGCGCATCAGATAGAGGAGGCAGTGAGCTGAGTTTAAGTGATTTAAGCAGTTTGAAATGTTTGAAACAAATACAAATTTCCTACGCTAAAAGCCAAAGGGAGTCAGCGCATGGAAATACACAGACATTTCAAATGCCAGATGGCAAGGAGTCTGCGAAGCATACTGAGGAAGGTTTGGCCATTTATCAATGAGGTTGCGCAAAGTTTTCAAATCTTATGCTGAAAACTTCTATTGAAAGATTGGCGTGTTGCGTGGAATGCACCGGTGGAATGAAAAACCCAGCCAATGCAATCTGTGGTAGCATAGACAATGCATGTTACTGTTTGACAGATGCCTCAAGGAGATGTCTGCGTGAGGTATATGGAGGAGCCCAAGCAGGGTGTGCACAAAATAGATCTGTTGACATGGCTGTAGAATTCAACACCATAGCATGCGTCATACTCAAAAGCCAAATCATGTTGTAACCAAAATCGAAGGTCTCGACAATAACAAAATGTAGGCGGCCAGATTTCAAAATGGTAAGAAGCATATATCCCATATGCATTAGGCTGTGGCTCCATTTAGAATGTATATACTAAACCGCTTGTAATATCATTTGAAGTAAAGAGCCCCGAGGCTCTCGGTGGGCCCCTTGGCTGGAAGCTTAGTGGGCGTGGTGGGACCCTTATTTTGGGCGCCCAGAATGCGAAGCCTTTAAAAACTTCAAACTTAAATATCCCACATTGCTCCTGCCACTGAATTTTGAAATGCATATATGCAAAAACACTTGCATTGTAGTTTGAAGATGAAGAGAGGAAGCTCTCTGCACGCGAGCTCAGATTGTGCCTCGGGAAGCGTGCCCAGAGGACTGAAGAAAAATTTTGTAGTTAATGTCGCAAGATCACCAAGGAGAAAGGCAGCTCGTCGCACAGTCTCCAAGGAGAAAGTCGCTCAGTCGCGCTGGAGGAAGGACCTCGTCGCTCAGTCGCGCCGGAGGAAGGAGCTCGTCGATTTAGCTCGCGACTGCGTGACTCAGCTCGTCGCGCAGTCGCGCTGGTTTGTGAAGATGCCCAAAAGTGACCGCGAGTGAGCGACCAGCAGTCAGTCGCACAGTCGCGCAGGTCAGGCGACATAACATAAAATGCTAGCGAGTGGGCGACCAAGGCTAGTCGCACACTCGCAGGGCTTTACAAATGTGAGTTTTCCAGCCAATGAGGAGATGCCAAGTGGATCAGTCTGGTCGTTTGCACAGGTAAAGGGAAAAAGAAATTAAATAATTATGTTAAAGTGAAAAATCAAAATTACAGATATATTTTCATATAGTTTCGACTATATTGAAAATTCAAATGTTAAATTTATAGACCTGGGAGACCATTTTAATGCCTGGGGGCTTCATTTTTGGGCCAAATATGGACTATCATATACCGCCAGAAAGGTCTCGGCGCGAGGATTCCAATTCTGGAATCAGATTTTGCATAGGTAGCCATCTGCTCGCGTTATTTGCAATTTAATTTTCAGGGGGGCCGGGAAGATATTTTTTAGATATCTGATTTGTTATGTCCGGTGACTCATGTATTTTCAAGAGAATAGAGCAGATCAGGTTTGTTGTTCCAGACTTCATGACTCATTCAGTGAGTAATTCTGAGTTAGACAAGTGTCAGATTGTAATGCCTTCTGGTGTTTTCCCCCTTCTCTTCTTATTCTCTTTTCTTTTCAGTCTGAGGGGTTCCAATCTTTTTTGCATGAGCTAAGCTCTGCAAGTGTTTGAGTTCCATTAATGCAAGTTCTAGGTTTCATGTCAGAGTTCTAATTCTGAGTTTTATGTGATTGAATGTATAGATATAGGATGATTTAATGAAGCACAGTGAAAATCCTTTCCCATATTTGTCTGATGTCTCTTTGTGTTTTGTCAAATTGTTGTATATTGATTTGTAAGACATCTGTTATACCTGTTTACAAGGTAAATGGTGTAATTATTTTCAAGTTTCTTCCAAGGGGAGTGTAATACCTTGAAGATTGTTGCTGATAATTTAATGTTTCATGAGGATCTGATGTCCAAGTAGGGGAAAGAAAGAATGGTGTGCAAGGTACATCGTTTGAATTTCAGTTGTATAAGATTTGAGATTTCCTGTTGAAGTGCATCTCATGACTCCATGCCCAGGATTAGGCACTGGTTTAACTAGACTTGTAATCTAAATCTTTTCAAATCAATTTTCCCTTCCTGTTGATAAATTTGGAAGATATATCAAGCATGTGGGTAGGCTTCCCATATCAGAGATTCATCTCAGTTATGAATCCTGTTGCAGGACATGTTTGTTCTGTTTTAATCCACTAGTGAATCTACTTATTGGGTGTTTGTATCAGTTTGCATAAGAAGAGAAGTAAGGTACACCTGCCTCGGTCTATGGAGCCCGAAGAGTAGAAGGTATTTTATGCCTTGTTGATGTTGGGTTTTTTCTGGTTGAGTCAGTTTGTGAGCTGGTGAAAGATGATATGTTTTGGCCAACAAGAAAAAACCACAACAGAACCAAAGACTACTGATGAAGCATGTAGAGATGAATCTTGGACTAAAGCTATGGAAGAAGAACTTGAGCAGATTAAGAAGAACAATACTTGGGAATTGGTTCCAAGACCTAAGAAGAAAAATGCATTTGGCACTAAATGGGTTTTTAGAAACAAGATGAATGAGAAAGGTATAATGGTAAGAAATAAGGCTAGATTGGTTTGTAAAGGCTACTCACAATAAGAAGGTATAGACTATGAGGAGACATTTGCTCCTGTTGCTAGATTGGAAGCTGTGAGACTATTTCTTGCTTATGCTACACATAAAGACTTTAAAGTGTATCAGATGGATGTGAAGTAAGCATTTCAGAATGGTGATCTGGAGGAAGAGGTATACACTGAGCAACCTAGTGATTTTCCTTTGACCGGTGATGAAAACATGGTTTGCATATTAAAGAAGGCATTGTATGGACTGAAACAAGCACCAAAGGCATGGTATGCAAGACTAGACAAATATCTACTTTGTCTTGGTTTCAGAAAAGGTAACGCAGACAATAATTTGTATTTAAGAACTGATGAAGATGGAATCTTGATTATAGAAGTTTTTGTTCATGATATCATTGTTGGATGTAATGACAAAATGAGTAAGAAATTTGCTAAAGAAATGGAGAATGAGTTTGAAATGTCTATGATTGGTGAGATGAAATATTTTCTTGCTTTGCAAATTAATCAGAGCAAGAATGACATTTTTATATCTCAGACCAAGTATCTTAAGGAAATGTTGAAAAAGTTTGGAATGGAAGATTGTAAACCTATTGGAACACCTATGGTGACTGGAAACAAACTAACTAGTGATGATGAGACTCAGAGTGTTATTCAGACTAAGTACAGATCAATGATTGGAGAACTATAATATCTAACACACACCAGACCAGATATTACCAATGCAGTTGGAATTATGGCTAGATATCAAGTAGATCCTAAAGAAACACATTTTACTGCTGTGAAAAGAATATACAAATATTTGAAAGGAACTGTGGAATATGGATTGTGGTATGAAAAATCTGATGATTTTACTTTGCAGGCTTTTACTGATGTAGATTGGGCAGGTAATGTGGATGTTAGAAAGAGCACAAGTGGTGGTGCACTTTTCCTTGGGAAGAGATTGGTTTCCTAGTTAGGAAAGAAGCAGGACTGTATTGCTCAATCTACTGTTGAATCATAATATGTAGCTGCTGTAATAAATTGCACACAAGTTGTTTGGATGAAACAAATGCTGGAAGATATTGGAATAATTTTCAAGGAACCAGTGGTTATTCATTGTGATAATAAAAGTATATTAAACATGTTGAATAATCCTATAATGCACTCAAAGACTAAACATATCTCTATCAAGTATCATTTCTTGAGGGAGAAGGTAGCTGCTAAGGAGATTAAACTGGAGTACATAAGCATAAAGGAACACATAATAGATATATTTACTAAATATTTTCCAAAAGATGGTTTTGAATACCTCAGAGGCATTCTTGGGGTGATGGCCCCTCCCAGTGGTAATTAAATGATGCAGAAATGCATTAGTCCAGTGGATCTCAGAGCTATATTATTCTCTGGACTTGATGTATGGATCTACTCCCTAGGGGGAGTGATCACAGGAGAACACTATGGAGCACATTTGGGTGATCTTGCACCTGATTGGACATGAATATTTGGCAAAGATACACCTTACCAAAGAGTACTGATGAGTTATGGCACCCTTTACCATTGCTGCCAAAGGGGGAAGGAATATATGTGAAAATCCCTACTATTTTGGGGAGACTTGTTGAGGATATTGAGAAGATTGTAAAGAGAGAGAGAGTAATTTTGGGTTGATGCATATAGATTTTTCCATATGTTGCCATCAATGCCAAAGGGGGAGATTGTTGATACTCATGTTTTGTCACTGATGTCAACATATATTTTTGTGAAAGACGATAGACTAGTTACTTGACTAGAAGGCATGTACGTACACTGTACAGATGAACCAGAATGAGTGAAGTTGGATTTAAGAAGAAGACTGAGTTTTGACCTTACATCTCAGGCCGCTTGACTTTATGTTTCATATCATGGATGTTACAGCTATTTTAGTAAAGACAGTTTTTCTCGACTATGACTATGATTCTAGACAGAGAAGGTCTCTGTGTTTCGGGCATATCTTGCTGACGAAGATGTTTCAGAACTTGCAAGATTACTGATGGAGAGCCGAAATATGATGGTGAAATAGGTTAGGCTCAATTTCTATTTGGGTACTGATGACGTCAACTGTGGTGTGTGTTCTGGAGAAGATTTATTTCTTGGCCGACTTCAGACTTGTAACGTATGGAAATTAATTATGAGCATGGATTGTGGATCTAGAAGTATTTTTAATGAATTATAAATATTGTATACTTGTTATAGGTACCATGTGTATCATAGCAAGGGCTTATGTAATTATTTTTATGATGGGAAGCCTTAATTAGCCGACCTAGTTAATTGTGTATTAGGAAAGCTTAACTGGCCGACCTAATGGGTTATTGAAACAAGGTATATATGAGTGATCTTTCCATTTGTGAAAAGTGTGGTAGAGAAAGAAAAGAGCAGAGTTGGTACTTCATTGGAACTGACCAAGAAAAGAAAGTTTCTATCAGATAGTTCACTGGATTGTGTATTTGTTGTATATACTTGATGCGGATTGTGAATCCTTGAGGGTGGCTTTAACCTTCTTTGGGCAGTGAGCCTTGGCAGTGAGCCTACTACTTTCATTGACTCTTAACAGGGTCTATCTCCTAACAGGGACCGTGTATTATAATGTAATAACAAGCTCCTAATAGGGCTAATATCTTTTAATAGGGATACTATACTCTCAATACATTATTTTTTGGGTGTTAATTCCCACCGGTGTTTTACCTTTAACAGGGTTTCCTGGACAACAAACATTGTGTTATGGTGATTGGCAGTTACTGTGTTATTTACTTTTGATGTTATGGTTCATAAAGTTCAAAGTTTAATAATCTTTTGCACAACTGATTCATCCCCCCTCTCAGTTGTCTTGTGGACTATTATTCCTAACAAGAAGGCTAGTAATAGTGGAGGTCCTTATAGGCTTATGCAAGCACAGTTGGTAACATATATCACTCTCATTATACAATAGCAGATTTATCATCAGTTGAGTTTATCACTCCATTAAATTTCCATGTATGGAAATCCCGTATGACTTGTCTTCTCCTGCCATGAGGGTTATGGTGTTTTTTAGACACCATTCAGCCAGTCTTGACTCGTTCTTTTGAAGTCATGCAACATAGGAATAAGATGGATAAGGTCATGGGTGTACTTTATCTACATGTGTCAAATAGTTTCTATTCCATCTTGAGGAGTGTGATACCCCTCTTGATATATGGGAGGAGTTTTAGATTCTCTTTGGCATAGTCAGTGAGTTGAGTGCACTTCAGATTAAGGTTGAATTGATAGGTTTGGGTCATGAGACATTTTCTTCTATTCAAGATTTCTTAACGAAATTCAAATCTATCAGATCTATCTTGCACAGTTGTGGAAAGAATAAAATAGATACAAAGTGCATTTACCTGATTTTTTTTGAGATTCATAGTCCCTTTTAGATATTATCGTCTACCTTCCATTCTACCATGGATTCTTTGGATCTGTGATTCAACATGCCTACATTTGATATGTTTTTTGATCGTTTGACTCATGAGAAGACAAAGCTATCTCAGCTTGATTCTCTCACAGGAACACAAAACCATGCATTGGTAATCACTCATCTTTAGGAAAGCTAGAGCAGAAACATATATCACTGACCACAGAGTCTAGGAAGGATTCTAGTTCTCAGCACTCCTTTGGCCCACCTCCTCCTAAGGGAAAAAATCAAAGACAAAAATACCTTAGTGTTCTTATTGTAAAAAATCGCAATCATGATGAGTCTTATTGTTATGAGAAGAAGATAGATGGATATGCAAAACAAATTTCTGATGTGCAAGCTCTTCTTCATAAGAGCAACATTGATATTCCTTCTTTTCCTTCTCATAGGTCTTCTTGTTCATCATCATTCCAGACAGATTGATAGGACAATGGAAAGGGTCATGGATTATGTGCAACCAATTTTCCACACTCTTCTACATGGCTATGGGATTCAAGTGCTTCACACCATATCACATCTTCTCGAGCTTTTGTCTTGTCTATTGAGGCTCCTCCTAGCCCATACATTTTGATGGGGAATAACATCGTTATGACTGTATGTGGGAAAGGTTCTATTGACATTGTTTATGGTGCATTCCATGATGTACTATGTGTTCCATCTTCATCTTCTAACCTTCTCTTTGTCTATCAGATTACTCACAGTGGGACGGGGAAGACAGTTGAGTTTACTCCAGATTCAGTACACATCAAAGACAATGAGACACACAATATTTTTGCAACAAGGATAGATGATCATTCTATTGATATTGTGATAACTGATCATGTAGTAGATGTTAATATTCAGGAAAGAGATTTTTTTTTGGGAAAAAGAAGACCAACATTGTAAAACCCTAAAATGGTCGATTTTAGAGGATGTCCTAAAACACATGTTATAAGCATTTGAGATGTATAATGCATTGTAAGGTTGTGTGCATTTTTTCTAGATAATAAGAAAGGTTGGACAGCTATGTAGGTGGATGTAGCCCAGGTTTTGGGTGAACCAGACTAAATCTCTATGTTATCTGTGTTTAGTTTCTTTCTTCTATTTTTTCTGCGTAGAACTGTTTATTCTTATATTGTTATGGTTTTGTCAAACCCTAACAATTGGTATCAGAGCAAGATTTGTTGCTATAGGTTGATAGGGCTTTCAGATTTGAGTGGGAGAAATGGAGGATTCCAAATTCAAGATTGAAAAATTCAATGGCCAAAATTTTTAGTTGTGGAAAATGCAGAGGGAAGATTATCTGTATCAAAAGGACATGTGGAAGTCATTAGAAGGAAAAATCAAGAAACATGGAACTATGTCAGCAGGGGACTAGGAGGTCTTGGATAGGAAGGCACTGGGATCTATTCGATTGTGTCATACACCATCTCTAACATTCAACATATCAAAGGCAACAACGACCATAGAGATGATGGAGACATTGGCTAAGTTATACGAGAAACCCTCAACTTTGAATAAGGTATTTCTTATGAAGCATTTTTTTAATATGAAAATGGGTGAGGGAGGATCTGTATCGAATCATTTAAATGAATTTAATACCATCACCAGTGAATTTTCATCCATAAAAATTGTATTCGATGAAGAGGTTAGGGCTCTCTTACTTTATGTTATTTGCTAGAAAGTTGGAATAGTTTGGTTATGGTTGTAAGAAACTCTATCTCTAGTTCAAATACTTTGAAATTTGATGAATTTGTTAGTGTTATCCTAAGCGAGGAAATACGATGAAAAAGCACTGGTGAAACTTCAACCTCATCAGTGTCCACTTTAAACGTGGAGAACAAAGGAAGAACAAGTGAAAGAGGAAAAGGCCCTTCGCATGGCAAGTCACGAGGGAAGTCAAATAAAGGATGTTCTCAATATAAAGGAAAGAAAGATTGCTGGTACTGTGGAAAGCTAGGTCACCTGAAGAAAGATTGTTGGTCTCAGAAAAACAATCAAGGAGATGAAAATGAAGATAACAGTAAGGAAGCTAATGTTGCAAGTAATACTTTACAAGATGCTTTAATATTATGTTTGGATAATGTTAATGATTCCTGGGTAATTGATTCTGGGGCTTCATTCCATGCTATTCCCCATAGAAAATATTTTCAAGATTATACTAAAGGTGATTTTGGACATGTATATTTGGGTGATGATGAGCCCTTCCCTATTGTTGGGAAAGGGAAAATAAAGATCAAGTTGCCAAACAGAAATGACTGGGTACTGCAAGAGGTAAGGCTTGTCCCTAATTTAAGAAGAAATTTGATTTCTGCAGGACAAGTGGGTAGTGAAGGCTGCATATTCATGTTTACAGACAATTTCTGGAAGGTCACTAAAGGTTCATTAGTAGTAGATAGAGTTTCAAAGATAGGCACATTATATCTGTGTACTGGTAACACTTATTCTACCTTAGTTGCTACTGATAATGTTAATGCAAGGAAAGCTACTATAGATGTTGCAGGAATAGATTCAAAAATGTGGCACCATAGACTTGAGCACATGAGTGAGAAAGGGATGAAAATACTTCACTCTAAAAATCTATTTCCAAGACTGAAAAATATTGATTTAGAGTTTTGTGAAAAATGTGTTTATAGTAAACAGAAAAGAGTCTGATTTCTCAGAGTTGGGAAAGAAAAGAAGAGTGAGAAGTTAGAGATAGTGCATTCAGATGTATGGGGACCGGCTTAGGTATCATCTCTCAGTGGCTCTAATTATTATGTTATTTTTATAGATGATTCAACCAGGAAAACATGGGTACATTTTCTGAAACAAAAATTTGACATTTTTGAAACATTTAAGAAATGGAAAGCTTTGGTTGAGAATGAGATAGGAAAGAAGTTGAAGTGTCTTAGATCTGATAATGGAGTTGAGTATTGAAGCACAACCTTTGAAGATTACTATTGTATCAATGGAATTCAAAGGCAGGTGACAGTTCCAGGAACCCCACAATAAAATGGTGTGTTAGAAAGAATGAATAGGACAATCATGGAACGTGCAAGGAGCATGAGATTGCATGCTGGACTACTCCTTCATTTCTGGGAAGATGTTGTAAAAATTGCGGTCTATTTTATAAATAGAGGACCTTCATCCCCTTTAGATGGTGGTATTCCAGAGGCAGCATGGACTGGTAAAAAGGTAAATAATTCATTTCTGAAAAATTTTGGTTGTGAAGCTTTTGTCCATGTTGATAAAGAAAATAGAACCAAGCTTGATGCTAAATCTCAAAAATGTACCTTTATTAGATGTGGAGTAGATGACTATGGTTATAGGTTATGGGATTTTGATAATCTTAAGATAATTAGAAGTAGAGACATTATATTCAATGAGAAGGTCATGTATAAAGAATAGTTGCAGGAAAAGAAGCATGAATATGTCAGACAAAAATATGTGGTGTTGGCTGAGACTCCTGAAAAAGGAACACCACTGGTACCTGATGCTCAGAAACAATAGGTTATCCCACAAACTCCTGTAAGTGTTAGAAATTCTACAAGGTCAAGTAGACCGAGCCTTAAAGTTTTTCTCCTTATTTGTATTCCATTTTATTGACTGATTTTGGTGAACTAGAATAATATGAAGAAGCAATGCAGGTGGATGCCAAACAACAGTGAAAGCTGGGCATGAAAGAGGAGATGGACTCCTTGTTGAAAAATAAGACCTGGGACTTAGTCCCTTTACCTGAAGGAAAAAGATCCTTTCCTAACAAATGGGTTTATAGGCTAAAGGAGGAAGATGAAGGAAAGAAGAGGTATAAGGCCAGACTTGTGGTAAAAGGTTTTGCACAGAAAAAGGGTATATATTTTGATGAAATATGATCCCATGTTGTAAAAATGACTTCAATTAGAACTGTACTAAGTCTTGTGGCTACAAATGAATTGCATCTTTAACAACTAGATGTCAAAAAAGCTTATCTCCATGGAGATCTGGAGGAGGAAATTTATATGCAGTAACCAGAGGGATATGAGGTCAAGGGTAAGGAGAATTTGGTGTGAAGGTTAAGGAAGAGTCTGCATGGCCTAAAGCAGGCACCCCGCCAATGGTATTTAAGATTTGATAGTTTCATGACTGAACAAGGTTACCATCGATGTCATTCTGATCACTGTGTATATTTTAAGAGATTGGATAATGGGAGTTACATTATCCTGTTACTCTATGTTGATGACATGCTTGTTGCTGGGTCCAATATGAAACACATAAATGAACTTAAAAAGAAATTAGAAAGGTCATTTGCTATGAAGGATTTGGGTGTTGCTAAGAAAATCCTTTGTATGAGGATTACACGGGATAGGAAAAATAGAACTTTGAATTTGTCCCAAAGTGAGTATATAAAGAAGGTGTTGAAAAGATTTAATATGCAGGATGCAAAAGCAGTCAGTACAACTTTGGCTAGTCATTTCAAATTGACTAAGAAAATTTTCCCAAAGGCACAGGAAGAGGTAGATAAAATGTCTAACATCCTATATTCATCAGCTGTTGGCAGTCTGATGTATGCAATGGGATGCACATGGCCAAATATTTCTCATGCAGTGGGAGTTGTCTGCAGGTATATGAGCAATTCGGGTATGGAACATTGGAATGTTGTCAAATGGATTCTTCGATATTTGAGAGGAACTACTACAAAGGCATTATGTTTCACAGAATCCAGTTCTACTCTAAGTGAATTTGTTGACTCTGATTTGGCAGGAGATATTGATACAAGGAGGAGTACTACAGGGTATGTTTTCACTGTAGGGGTGATGCAGGAGCATCCTGGGTGTAAGGGAAATCTTGCATCACCCAAACATATGTGTTTTCTATTCAATAAGGGCTATTTTGTACAAAGTTGCTATTTTGGGAAAATTGCTATTTTTAGTAAGTTGGCCATTTGAACTTGGAATGTTCTAATTTTTCAGGTGAAGGATCATCTTAGTCATATAAGCATGCCCGTTGAGTTTTATTTCCATAGCATTTGTATTGGCGAAGTTATTAAGGATTTACTGGTGAGATTTTAGGGTGTGAAACCTTTGAGGTCAAGTTTCAATACCTTAGAGGTTCCAGATTGAGGTTGAACCCCCAGCTGACTGGCGCTTCTCTTGTTAACCACTGTAGATCGCAATATCCTCTTTCCGGAAAGTGGTTATAATAGCCAATCGGAGCTACGGTTCAAAAGTTATGGCTTCCAGAAGTTGGGCTACCTAATCTCATATTTTGTAAATATTTAAAGCCGGCCCTTTTATAATAAAAGTGAAAAATAATTAAATGCTAAGGGTAGTCGGCCTTAACGACTATATTTCTAGAACCTTCTCGGGTGATGGAAAATTGCCTATTTAAGGAAGGCTCGTAGTATTTTCTAGGGCAGTTCGGGGTGGTTATTAGAGGCTTTGTCCTAAAGATTATTGTAAGGGATGCCCATGTGGCTTTTGATATTATAATTCTAAAGTTTGTAATTCCACATTTGTGGAGCCAATAAGAAGCCAATTTTCTGTTCTTGCAAAATTTATGTTGTTTCTCTCTGTTTCTACTATGTATTTGTGGTATTAAGGGGAGTCACCTTCATCAAGTGGTATCAGAGTGAGAAGTTCCTGAGTGTGTAGACAGATCACTGACTGTGAGGTAGTTTGCACTAGGACTGTGGTTAGGGTTTCAGTGATAAGTACAAAAATGCCTCCACGAAGGGAGCTTGGCGGAAGAGCCAGAGGTGTGCCACCTGAGGTTAGAGCCCTCTAGAGACAAGAACAAGCATTACAGGAAGAGATTCACAGAGGCATGAATCTTGCCGTAAGAGAGGAAAGTGAGGATGAAGCTAAAGTAGAATGAGATTTTGATCAGGAAGGCAAAATTCTGAACCAAGAAGAGGAAAGGCTTTTCCGGGCCATTTCCAAGATCAGAAAAAGACCTAAGCTTGATGTTCCCATATTTTTGGGAAATCTTAACCTAGAAGAGTTGATCGATTGGATCAATGAAATAGAAGAATATTTTGAGTATGAAGATTTTAAGGATCCTGATAGGGTCAAATTTGCGAAGGCCCGACTGAACGGTCATTCAAATATCTGGTGGCAGGAGATTCAGTTGGAGCAAAATAGAAGAGGAAAGGAGAAAATCACAAGATGGGATCGGATGGTGGATAAATTGAAGCGACAGTTTATTCCTGTTGATTATGAGCTCGATCTATTGAAGAAAATGCAAGGTTTGAAGCAAGCAGGGAAATCTATCCAGGCTCGTATATGGAGGAGTTCAATCGAATCCTCATCAGAACAGGCCATGCAGAAGCTGACAAGGAGAAAGTTTCCCATTACCTTAATGGGTTGAGGCCGAGCATTCAGGAGGAGTTGAACCTAATCCAAATGAACAGTATTGAAGATGCCTACCAGTTTTCCTTAAAGGTAGGGGAAAAGTTGAACAAGAAGTTTGAAAGCAGGCAAAGCGGAAGAGGTCATGGTGGAAGATCTAGTGGATGATCTTATGGAGGCCAAAATGAAGACCAGAAAAAGAAGGATGAGGTCAGTAGTAGTCAAGGTCAGAGGGGAAATAATTTCAATCAAAATAATAGATCTCAAAGAGGAAGAGGGCGAGGACAAGGATCAGGAAGAGGAGGCTTCCGTGGAACATGTTTTCACTATGGAGAAGAAGGTCATAGGGCATATGAATGTCCTCAACACCAAGGAAGGGAAGATAGGAGAAATGACAGCCAGGCTAGAGTCGCACATGTGGATGAAGATGCAAAATCATCTCATTCTAAAGATGCTAAAGGAGGAGAAGTCCTAGTTAACAGAAGAGTCCTACTGAGTGGTGAAAATGAACCTGAGCAAAGGAGGAGCTTGTTTTGCACTAGGTGCAAGTATGAGAATAAGTGTTGTGATGTGATTATTGATAGCGGAAGTACTGATAATCTAGTGTTAGAAGAGATGGTCACAAAGTTGAAGCTCAAGAGGCAGAAACACCCACATCCATACTGGATCGCCTGGGTGCAGGATGACCACAAGGTCATGGTTAATGAGCAGTGCCTAGTAAAGTTCAAGATTGGAAGGTACTATGATGAGGTACTATGTGATATCATACCTATGGATGCTTTTCATATGTTGCTGGGAAGGTCGTGGCAGTTTGATAGGCATGTTGTACATGATGGCCATGCAAATACATATTCCCTGCCAAAAGGATGGAGTGAGACATAAGCTAAAACCATTGAACAATACCGAAGAAAAGGTATTTAGTAATGCAAGAATAACTTTTGTTGATGGAAGAAAATTCCTAGAGAGTATGAAGCATGAGAATATGTGTTTTTCCTTAATTCCAAAAGCTAGTAAAGAGGAAGTAGAAGATGTTCTTATAGAAGTTACATATCTATTGAATGAGTTTCAGGATATTGTATCTAATAATGTGTCTGATGGATTACCACCAGTAAGGAAGATCAATCATCAGATGGACTTGATCCTAGGAGCCAGTTTGCCAAATAAGGTAGCACATAGAATGACACCAATAGAAAGTGAAGAATTGAACAGACAAGTGCAAGAGTTGTTGTAGAAGGGTTTGATTTGTGAGAGCTTGAGTCCATGTGTTGTACCAGCAGTATTAGCACTAAAGAAGAATGAAGAATGGAGGATGTGCACAGATTCTAGTGCTATCAACAAGATCACAATCAAGTATAGATTTCCATTACCATGGATGGATGATATTATGGACTGTTTGAGTGGAGTTGTGTACTTCTCAAAGATAGATCTGAAGAGTGGATATCACCAGATTCGGATTAGAGAAAGAGATGAATGGAAGACTGCCTTCAAAATAGAGGAGGGACTTTTTGAGTGGTTGGTCATGCCCTTTGGGCTAACCAATGCACCAAGCACTTTCATGTGGCTCATGAATGAGGTCTTGAAAGAATTTTTGGGTAAGTTTGTCATTGTTTACCTAGATGA
>MU228067.1:1495697-1519342 GCA_018584345.1 Thuja plicata | reverse complement strand
TCATTCCCTATAAGAAGACTAATGATGCTATTCATGTGGCTGAATTGTTTTTCAAAGAAGTGGTGAGACTACATGGTCTGCCAAAGAGTATAGTTTCAGATCGAGACACTAAGTTTGTTGGATATTTATGGCGCACATTGTGGAAGAATTTGAAGACAGACTTGAAGTTCATCTCATCACATCATCCATAAACTGATGGACAGACAAATGTGGTGAATAGGAGTTTGGGGAATTTGCTAAGATGTTTGCTTGGAGATAAGCCAATAGGTTGAGATTTGATTTTACCACAGGAAGAATTTGCATACAATAATTCTGTCAACAGGAGCACTGGTAAATCACCATTCTAGATTATATTTGGAAGTAGTCCAAAAAATGCTTCAAAGTTGAGGAAGATAGACAAAGGAGAGATAAGTAGTGCTGAAGATGAAGATTTTGCAGAACATTTGAAGAACATCCATGAGGACGTGAGGAAGCACATTACCAAGATGAATGCATAGTATAAAGCTAAGGCAGATGAGAGAAGGAGGCATAAAGAATTTTAGGTTGGGGATGAAGTCATGGTTCATTTGCGGAAGGAGCAATTTCCAGTTGGTACATATAACAAGTTGAAAATGAAGAAGTTTGGGCCATGTAAGATACTGAAGAAGCATGATTCAGGAAATGCTTATGAGGTAGAATTGCCTACTGAGTTGAATATTTCACCAATATTTAACATTGTAGATTTGATAGAGTACCATGAAGGGGGTGTTAAAGGCGAGGTCATAGAAGCCCAATGGAGTATTCCAGCTACTACTTCAGCTACCAAGGAGATTGAAGATATACTAGATAGTCATGTTGGCAGAAGCACACGGAACAAGACATATGAAGAGTATCTGGTCAAATGGAGAGGATGACCTGTAGAAGAATCATCATGGCTGACAAAGGAGGAGGCTGACTGTTTTGGTTTTCCTCTGCACACCTAAGACGTGACAGGGTCACTTCTCAAATTAACCTGTGTCTGATGCAGGAGCATCCTGGGTGTAAGGGCAATCTTGCATCACCCAGAAATATGTGTTTTCTATTCAATAAGGGCTATTTTTTTACAAAGCTGCTATTATCGGAAACTTGCTATTTTTAGTAAGTTGGCCATTTAAACTTAGAATGCTCTAATTTTTCAAGTGAAGGATCATCTTAGTCATATAAGCATGCCAGTTGAGTTTCATTGCCATAGCATCTGTATTGGTGAAGTTATTAAGGATTTACTATTGAGATTTTAGGGTGCGAAACCTTTGAGCTCAATTTTAAGGACCTTAGAGGCTCCAGATCGAGGTCAAACCACTAGCTCATTGGCACTTCTTTTGCCAATTGATGTAGATCATGATCTCCCCTCTCCGAAAAGTGGTTATAATAGCCAATCGGAGCTACGGTTCAAAAGTTATGGCTTTCTGAACTTGGGCTACCTAATCTCATATTTTGTAAATATTTAAAGCCGACCCTTTTGTAATAAAAGTGAAAAATAATTAAATGCTAAGGGTAGTCAGCCTTAATGGCTAGATTTCTAGAACCTTCTCGGCTGGTGGAAAATTGCCTATTTAAGGAAGGCCCGTAGTCTTTTCTAGGATAGTTCGGGGTGGTTATTGGAGGGTTTGTCCTACAGATTATTGTAAGGGATGCCTATGTGGCCTTTGATATTGTAATTCTGAAGTTTGTAATTCCACATTTGTGGAGCCAATAAGAAGCCAATTTTCTATTCTTGCAAATTTTTTGTTGTTTCTCTCTGTTTCTATTGTTTCATTATGGCATTAAGGGGAGTCCCCTTCATCAAGGGGGTACTGCAGTCAGTTGGATTTCTAGATTGCAGAAAGTTAATGCACTTTCAACTACTGAAGCTGAGTATGTAGCTGCTATTGAAGCTAGCAAGGAGATGATTTGGTTACAATGTTTTCTAGAGGAATTGGGTCAGAAGCAGGAAGATCGCCCATTGTACAGTGATAGCTAGAGTTCCATTCATCTTGCAAATAATTCTACTTTTCATTCAATAATAAAGCACATATAGCTCAAGTATCATTTTATAAGGTCTATTTTGGAGGATGGCCAATTACGGCTTGAAAAGATTCACACAAGTGACAATCCTGCAGACATGTTCATGAAGGCAGTCCTGAAGGAGAAGTTGGTTTCTTGCTTAGCTTCTATTGGGCTTCTTGACTGTTGGTTGTGGAGTTAATACACAACAAGGTCTTTTATCCAGTGGGAGTTGCACATACTACATTGTCGTCTGGTTCTAGTCTCCAAGTGGGAGATTGTTTGGTGTAGAGTCTAATCAGTCTCCAAGTGGGAGATTGTTGATATTGGTGTTTTTTGAGAAATAGATTTTCTTTTTTTGGAAAAAGAAGACCCACATTGTAAAACCCTAAAATGGTCAATTTTAGAGGTTGCCCTAAAACGCATGCTATAAGCATTTGAGATGTATTATGCATTGTAAGGTTGTGTATGTTTATACTAGATAATAAGAAAGGTTGGACGACTGTGTAGGTGGACGTAGCCAAGGTTTTGGGTGAACCACGTTAAATCATTTTGTTATCTATGTTTAGTTTCTTCTTCTATTATTTTTGCGTAGAACTATTTATTCTTATATTATTCTGATTCTATGAAACCCTAACACATTCTTTCTGCTTATACTTCTTCTCTTAATTGGGTCCATCATCTCCACTGTCGGAGAATATCTCTCCTTTTTCATGAGATCCTATTGAGGTGAAGTTGGGTCACTTGAACTTATGAGTTGTTATTGAGACCAGTGTTGTGACTTTACACCTCCACCTCATGTTGATTTTTACCTCTGTTTAGCATGATTCTTCTTCAGCATTACTTGACATCATTGCTCCATGCGTCGAGCCACCTAGTCTAGTTTTTGAGGACATATGAGAGGACATTCATCTCCTCTTAGATGATAGATTCAACACATCTATTGGCCCACCTTCATTGAATATTCCATTACATGAATCTCATGTGTTCTCTTTTGAGCATACACTAGGCCTTCTAGTTTCACCTCACTTTCAGGGGTTTTCTCTTTGTTGTCCCTTGCCTTTGTTTCTTTCGCATTGAAGCCACATTGGTTCTATTATCGACAAAGGGTTTCTATCATTCTGTGGGGGTTTTGGAGTCTTGGTCCTCTTTCATGGGGGGCTAGTTGTACTTATGGTTTTGAGAGAGTCTCTTGAGCCATTTCTTTTATGCATCCTTTTTCCATCTCTTTTTTTAGTAGAATTTTTTCCCATGTGGTTTCCTCTATTTCTCCACTTTACAAAGGTTTGGTTGTGATTGAGTACCTTATCACGACTTGTTGTCGGGACCCAAAATTTCCTACTTTTAGTAGTTTTTTTCTAGCTTTTTTAGCTTCTCCCTAAGTTTATCTTAAAGGGGGGTGTTAGAGTAAAAATGTATTTTCACTTACTAATTAAATCATTTTTTATTTAATTATTCTGTCACATTTTTATCTCTAGTTTACTTAAGCTAAACTTTAGGCATGTAATAATTAGTTCTTTTATTAATTATTCATACAACCCGGGTTTCTCTACCTTTTGGTGTTTGATCTCCTTTATAATAATTGATCTCTTTGTAATTTGTATTCCCTCTCTAAATGAACATTTCATATTTCAGATCAATCTCTCACTTGTCTCCATTCTTTGCTTTTGTAACAGGTTATTTGCATGTTGGGGATCTTGGTGATAGAATTCTATGAAGTCTAACAGTTGGAGTAACTAAAATTGTAGACACCTAAAAATATCCTTATAAAACCATAAAAATTCCTATATTAATTAAATAAATACTTGTTATTTTTTAATTAATTCATTAGCCTTTTCCTCTATTATTTAAACAAAAAATCATATTTATTTAATTATCCACTTCCATTTTCTTTCTTCTATTTATCAAATAAATACCTTTATTTATGTTATAAATTTATTAACCCTCTTCTTCCTAATCCCACTAATCATCTCCACTCACATGAATTATTTCCTAAAATTTTAGACTTTGACAAATGGCACTTGTCTCTTTGTTTGACTTTTCAATGTTCATGGGTGTAGATATTATGGAAAGTCAATATCCTCTACCTACCACTCTATTTCATCCACTTATTTCCTTTAAACTCTTAATCTCCTTTATTCTAGTCCTACCCACTCCTCACGTAATCTCTAGTCCTACCCACTCCTTTATAACCTCTTATTCCTAGTCCTTGATTTTCATGAGGACTTCAATAAAAAAAACCTTTCTCCTCTCATTTCAATTCCTACACTTTTAGCTTACTTATGAGCTTATACATACTTGAGCCCTTTTATACTTGTAATCTTTGCCCGAGTCATAGCCATCTTCATTATCATTTTTCTATCATACCATTATCATCGTCATATCATCACCTTCGTACCACCATTATCATTACTTTTCATTAATCAAGACAACTCGATTTTGTATAGCCTCTTGTGCATTTTTCAAAAATCTAAGACCAACAAAGTTTCCATTAGAAAATCTTGAAAGATAGGAGGACAATAGAGTCAATCATCTCTTGAGTGCATTCAATATATTTAATGATTTGTTTATTTTATGTTTGTATTCATAAGAAAGTGCTCTATTGGTATGATGTTGGTTTTATTTTGTGAATCCAAGGCTTATGATCAGGCTTCGTTGGTTTACAATTAAGCACAGATTGCATATTCCCTTGAAAATACTCACCATATTGACCATATATGTTTCCTTGGGGTTTAGAAATAATTTTTGGCTTTGCATAACTTATTTATAGCTTTCTACAAAGAGGGTGGTTGCGTAGTGAACCATAGACGCTCGCTTCCAAACTCTTTGCATGAAAAGAGTGTAATACAAACTCTCTCAAGGGTTGAGCCTTTTCATCAAATGATAAATCAAGTTATGGGCTTTATTCACATTTGCATTGTAATCCAATTTGACATTCTAATATTGCCTTGAATTCAGAGATTTAAAAGGAGATTTAACCGTGAGATTGCAGTTTAAAAATCTGTCTTAAAAGAAGGGTTTGAACTTTGAAGTTTCAAGTTTAATTCGAGATCGCGAATCTTTCAATTGACTACAAAGCTTCCAGATCGCATCATAGAGCAGTCTCCGCGTGTTCGGCTGGATTCTAACCAGCTCAATTTTATGCAGATTGAAGAAGTTTTGACATAGATTTGACTGCCTGATCTCTTGAGTTTACAGAGGAGAAAAGGATTGAAATCTCTGAAATGCCAGGAATCAGAGCAATTAACAAATAGGCGCCTGGCTCGAGGCAACAAACGGTCTCCTTTTTCTCTTTTTTCCCTTGGTAGTGCCCTCTATACGTCCCCCACCTCTTGTATTATTTACTGCTTCCAATAGGCATAATGGTTGTGTTACTCATTTTGGTTTTGATGCATGGTGACATCAGCAATGCGGCAGTCTCTTTGGTCTGAATTCAAATATAATTCAACAGTTGAGGACACCATGAGGCAATCAACGAAAAGATATTGTATTGTTCATGTACAATTCTCCAGATTTGTAAAAATATTTCAGTTTCTAAATAATTTTGGACGGCCTTAAAAACCGCCCTTTGTCTTTTTGATTTATGATTTTGTTGGTCTTCATAAAAGATATTGTCGGACAATTTGCATTTAATTGTCAATGTTCAATGAGTAGAGTAAGGTCTAAGGCAAAGTTTTGATTAATGACTAGACATTTTAAGCTTCTCTTATCTTACATCATCTCCATTTAATTCTTTATCTCACCTTCTTCCTTACAACTCCATATCTAAGGTTATATATAGAGTGATGGTGAATTATAAAGTATGATTCATAATGTTGAATAAGAAGCATATAATTTGTTAGAATTTGATTATTAATATGAATAATAAAAATATTATTTCTCATTTTAAATCGTATATTTTTCATCTCTATTTTAATTTTTATATTTCAAGTAGTCTTTGTAAACTTCTACATTAAGTTGAATAGTTTCAATTTGACATTTATCATAATTTTGTTTATATATATAAGAACCAAACAAAAGAAATTGTAATATCACAAATAACCTCATTGTCCTATTACTCTACATAAATACCTAGATGCCTAACCTAAGTAGAGAGCTTTTGATTCTTTTATCTTAGTAACATCAAAATTACTAGACCATTTTCATAAAGAAAGATATAACTTATGAAGGAACAAAGGAATTCCTTGTGAAATTATCATACTTTCTAAAAATAAATTTGTTAGTGTAGTACTTGAACCTAACCAAGCACATGCCGCCTTTATAGAACTCATCTTTTGAAAGTGTCATTATTTGATTGGAAGTGTAAGGACTACCAAATGAAGGATTTCCTCATGAAGACAGAAGATCTATCAATAATGATATCACAGATGCTCAAACTTGAGCATGATCTATTTGAAGTGGAAGGAAATTCACCCAAATGAATGTTAGATTGCAAGGATGATATGGGAGGGAAACCCATAACATTCCTAAAAAATAGGATCCCAAGTTTTGTTAACAAAAGCCACTATGGACAATTTATGAGAAGAATTGATATTTTTGTATAAATTGGAAGTGTACAAAACTTGTGAAATGTAGGAATCAAAAGTCCTAACAATTCCAAAGCCTATAAAAGGAGTCAATTCAAGTAAGGATTCAATGTTGTTACTAAAAATACCTTGTCTATAAAAAAAATATAGTCAACCAAGAATTTTGGTACCCTTCATATCCCTTATACCTCCAACAAAAGTGTAGTGAAGACAAAACAAGTATTCAACAATTGTCTATGTAAAATAAATTGATCTTGTAGCAATTTAGAATCACTTGGATGAAATCAAGTACACGAGCAATGATGGAAAATATTAAAACTGAAAATTTTCAGCATTTTCTACATCTTAGTGAATTATAATTTAAAGACTTTTAATGTGGAATTCAAGGCCGATAATGTCCACAACCCCTAAAAATTAATAATTGACAAGGAATTGATTTTTATGGACTAAAACTAGAGCTCATGAAGATAGTTCCAATGATGAAATTATATACAAATTTCATCTTTTTAGCTAAACATTTTCACATCACCAATTCACAGTAGTAAAAATATATGTTTCCTTAAAAATTATATTTTTATTGTTATTTGTTAACATCTAACTCTTTATTTTTGAATTCCCAAGAGATATGATGACTCTTGGAATTCTTTCCAAATTGTATCGACTTGGATTTCAAATATAATGAAGCATTCTTTTGTTAGGTTCCTTATATTAAATAATAATTCAAGCCAAGAAAATTGGATCTACAACTTAACGATGAGATCATTCTATGATAAGAAACCATTATGTAACATAAGACACTTTATATAATCAAAGAGTTTACAAAGTTGAGACGGGGTCAATTGTATGTGTACACTATGAGATGGCTAGGTTTTATTGTTGTGGTGTTCTGAATAGATAAAGCAGAAAAGAGCCCACACCCAACATCAAAGTAACATAAATTCTAAAATGATAGTCCAGAGAGAATTCACCAGGAGTGAATTCTAGAAACTAAAGTAACAAAACAAAACCAGGAACAAAAGAAGCAAAAAAAAAATACAGAACCAACACCCAAGACTAGCACAAAAAACCAAGAACACCCAAATATAGGTTGTATTGTTATCTATGAGTTAAGTAACTTTAGTTTCACTAAAAGAAAACAAACTCCTATGAAATTATGTGTTCCTAGTCAAAATTTAAAGAATGATCTTAACTTAAAGAAAAAATCAAATACTATTGAAGAGAAATAACAAATCAATGTAAAATTACCCACATAATGTGGATAAACTAGCTTCTACATGAATAAAAAATATGAAACTATACAAAATAATTAGCAAACTAAATCATAGTGTTGATCTATAAAGAAGGTGCTATCGAAATCATAGTCAAATATTTCAAAGGCACGAGATTATGACCTTTGGATTTTAAAGAAGCTACCTATTCTGATTTAATGAAGGAGAAATGGGAGAGGGAGCTACTAAAAGAAATTTAACTAGAAACCTATTTTAGGGTAATGCCCAAAAGGTTTAACAAAATTCATAATCAATTAGAAATAATGCAATTCATAACTAAACACTCTATAGAGATCTTAAAAGTGGACATGCATGATTTGAAATTATGAAATATAACTATAAAGTTAAATATTACAAAAGAAAAATTAGAAATATCAAGACATAAATAATTGTAAATTATTGAATAGAGAGTGCTATCGCCTCATAATTTATGAAAACAAAACGAAATACAAAAGGTCATATGTACGCAACATAATATTCAAATTTTTTACGAGAAACACATGTTAAGGCTCATTGGAATACACATTTATATGTTATCTCCTAAAGAAAAAATTATAAACTCCTCAATTGTAAATTATGAAAATTCCCATTTCTTCAATTAAAAGATTACATATATATGAACCTATCCCTTCTAGTTCAATGGAGATCCCACTTGGTTAACTAAGCATTACTTGAACCTCTCACATGCATTCACTTGTGGAAATCCAACTAATGATTATCTCCCTTCAAGATCATGGTTCAACTCTTTCCTATTCTAATTTTTTTATAACACTCCACAGTTCAAGATAATGCAAATTAAACTCCAAAGTTAGCGATTGTGTGGGTATAATCATAAACCTTAAGTCATATAAGAGTGTGATATGACTTTAGTCTCTCATCTTTCATAGTTTATTGCTTAAAGTTTGAATCAATATTGAACAATCTTGTCCTATCTAAATCTCAAAATCAAAGGAGAGGATATTGGTAGGAAAATTATATGGATTTGTAATTTGATATAGAAAATTAGACTTTTCTTTAGATTTGATAGTTTGAATTAGGATAACAAAATACTTTGTAAATATGAAAAATGTAGTATAACAAATTCGATATCATCTCTATATCATAAAATATTTGGTGTTCTTACTAAACTATCCTCCTCTCATAATAAGATACCAACAGGCTCCAATAGTTTTATGATTCCTAGCAACTAGGGAAAAATGGGGAAGACCTCTCAAAACTACTAAAAGAGTTAGTATGGATCTACAATAGCTTCCTCCTATTAGGTTCTCTATGGCACAGAAGATTGTTGCCATACTTCTAGTGGAAGCGATCTTATATGACCTAGAATACAATAATAAATATGTAAAATCAACTTTTAAACCAGGCTAAACCAAAGACATAGGTACATTGAATTGCTCAAACCTGGAAGTTTCACTAGTTACGTAGTTGCTTTTTGCCACGCACTCATACTGCCAACATTATTCCGTCCGATGAACCTCTTTCAACACACCCTACATTCAATATCTCGTAGAACACGTGAAGTGCTTTAAAAGCAGATCTAACAATGTCCCACTGACGCTTCCTTCTGCCTGCCTCGCGCCTGTGTTTCAATGCATTTCTCCAACATTTCGTTTTCCTAGCAGACTAAATTAGCATTCCTTGTCGCAGACATCGTATTCAATTTCGCTTTTGATTTTCCATTTGAAGACGTTCTGCTGTTAAAGCGGCGGAATTTCGCTATCATTTATAAAGATTCAATTTTTTATTGTTCAATCCTTGGTAAGTTGGTGGATAAATTCTCTGTACACGAAGATGCTACAGAAATATGAAATTTACTCGCATGTTTATATTAACTTCAATGCAGGCATTTAAGAGGAGATTTCACCGCGAGATTGCAGAGTAAATGTTTGTCTAGTCATAGGGTTTGAACTTCGAAGTTTTAAGTTTGTTGGAGGCCGCGAATCTTTAATGTGACAGCAAAAGCTTCCGGATCGCATCATACAGCGGCCGCCGTGTGTTCGGCACGATTCTAACCAGCTCAATTTGTATGTAGATTGATGAAGTTTTGGCTCAGATTTGGCGGTCTTTTTTCTAGAGTTTTTCAGATTAACTTGAATGCTGAGATTTAAAAGAAGATTTCACAGTGAGATTGAAGTTTAAATATCTGTCTCGAAGGAAGGGTTTGGAACTTTGAAGTTTCAAATTTAATTCGAGATAGCGAATCTCTCAAGTGACTGCAAAGCTTCCAGATCGCATCATCAAGCAGCCTCCGCGTGTACGGCTTTACTCTAACCAGCTCCATTTAATTTAGATTGAAGAAGTTTTGAAAAAGATTTGACGGCCTGATTTCTTGAGTTTACAGTGGACAAAAGGTTTGAAAATTTAGAAATATCAGGAATCGGAGCAATTGACAAATAGGCTCGTAGCTCCAGGCAAGAAACAATTTTTCTTTTCCCTTTCTTCTCTTACTCCATTTGGGCGTAAATCTGTAAAGCACTTCGCTTAGGTGAAAAATTCTATTGAAAGCTTCAAAATACAAGTAACTTGAAATTATATTGAAGATTCATTGCATCTAAAAACACCTAGCTACCTGAAAGTAATGAATTCCTCTTCCGATTTATCATGCGATGAAAGGGCCAGGGTTCACAGAAGAAGAGAAGTGATGCAAAATAAGCGTCCATGTAATGTTATCCAATTCAGTTCTCGATCGATATTTGCACTGGTATGCGTGACAGTTACATTGTTACTGGTTCCCTTGGTAGTGCCTTCCATACCTCCTCCGCCTCTGGTATTATTAGTGATTCCAATAGGCATAATGGCCGTGTTACTCATTTTGGCATTGATGCACGGTGATATCAGCAATGCGGCAGTCTCCTTGGTCTGAAAAGAAATCCTCTAGGAAAAGATATTGTATTGTTTCATATACGATTCTCCAAAAAAGTTTTCAATTTGTAACAATTTTCGACAGCCTTGAAAATCGCCGTGTCTATTTAGTTATGCTTTTGTCGGTGCATTTAAAGATATTGTCGGACAATTTCCATTTTACTGTCAATGTGGAAAGCATATTAATATCTAAGGCAAACATTTGAGTGAGGATTCTATATATATATTCTAAATTATAAAGTATGATTCACAATGTTCAAGAATAAATATATAAATTATTTTTATTGTTAGAATGAATAATCTCTCTCTCTATATAAATGGGGTTTTCAACATAAAAGAGTTTCCTTTTCCTTTTATATTAATGTGTTAGGATTTGGCTAATCTCTCTCTTGCATACATTTGCATTCTATTAGATTAACAATATTTTATTGGAGTTATGATTTGAAAGAGGGTCTTCAAAGAGCCCAAAAATCTTGTACAATAGAAATAAGAAATGACCATGCAAGATTATAGAAAATAACAAGAATCATCAAAGGAATGAGCCTTAAAAAAATAGGAGGCACCTTGAGAAATAGGCCATAAAGCCATAACAAAAAACCATAATAATAATTGTGTATGTTTCAAATAAAACTTTTCCAAAGAATTTTGAATTTTAGTGATGTTTTGACCCAAATCCTATTTTTGGAGAAGAATTGGGCTCAACCAAAGGACACTAAGGCACATCTTTAGAATTCTCATTTTATTGAAAGGAAGATGCCCAAACCAAACATACAAATTTTAAACTCTTTTTCAATGTCAAACCTTTCCTTTCCTTCAAATATTCTTTCCTGCATTCCTAATATCTAACCAATCTCTTACAAATTTTAAATAGAGTTTCACAAAATGGGGACAACTGTTAGAATAAATTAATATTTACTCACATGCTTAAGTTTAACTTAGACTGATTCCTAGGTGGTAAATAAACATCATTATTGTTTTATTATTTACCTACATTATATTTTGTGTTATTACTTGGTAGGAAGTTGTACCTACCCTCATATCTCATTGTTTCTCACATCCTCACTCTTTCCTTTATAAGAAAAGTTTGATGTCATTTTATTCATCACAATATCAATTCTTTCTCATCTTCTAGTGAAAAATAATTTCTCTCTTGTGAAGGTTGTTTTACAAGTTGCAGGTCCTAGCAGTAGAGTCGATCACTCCAACATGGTATAAGAGTTGTCTTCCAACAAATCCTTTGGCTTTTGAGATCTCTTTCATTATATGGTTCGAGAATTTGGAAAGTTTTCTTGGAGATATAAGGATCATTTTAAGAATGTATTCATTGTCTTTTGCATTTGTTTGTTTGTAAAATCAAGCCATTTGGTAAGGGACATAGAAGGTTTCTTTAATTAGGTACATATACTGGTGATTTATTTCCAAACAAGGGCTTTGATGGAAGTTCATTTAAATTACTATTGGCCTATATTTTTTGGCAATCATATTCTTGGCTCTAATAATATCACATAGTGAACAATATCATTGAATATGTTTTTCAATGCAAATGAAGGCTCACATTATCAGCTATAATCAATGTTTCTTCGCATATGGGCCTTCTTTTTTTGGGATTATTTTTTTTGTATTAGATCATAAACTTATATTGATTCATAGACTATGGAGGTTGTTTAATAAGCTATTTTTATTATTCTTTCTAGGGTAAGCGCAAGAAGTTGAGTAAAATTATGGGGGAACTTTTACACTTAGTCATTTTTGTGAAAATAAGCTCCATGAAATGAAGTCTCGCAAAAGTAAAATGGGGTAATATTAAGGTTCGGGGTCCCGAGTCTAAACACTAATCAGGGTCGCATGTGCTATGGGGCCCTGAACCTAAATTTAGGGAACACAACCCCATATGGAATAGGATCATGTTCCATATGTCACCCCATTAGGAACGGGGTCATGTTCTATATGTGACCGCATCCCATGAATGTATTTATTATTTTTTTAATAGGCAAGGGTCATTTTAATGTAACGCTATCCCAATTCAGAGCATGATCTTCCTCTATTTTTTGCCACAACAACCTCTAGGTAGGCCATTTTTTTATTTTTTTTCATTTTTATAAATGTTTTTTATAGTATTTTTTTTATTAAGGAAAATGACTGTATATGTGAAAATTATTTACTTTTGTTTTTTGAATGTAAAAAAATAGGTGTCATATTATATTCAAAATTTTCATGTATGTTGTACATATAGATTTAATTTTAATTGGGATTTTATTGTTTTTCTTTGTGAAATGTATAAACCACATACATTGCATGATCAATAACACATAAAATAAAATATAAAATAAGTAAGAAACTAGAATACAAACCTTTAATGGATAACTTAGAATAGAAACCCTAAATGAATAACTCATAGTAGAAACCCTAAATGAATAACTTACAATAGAAACCCTAAATGAATAACTTACAATAGATCCTGCAAAATGTATCAAAAACTATAGTTAGTCCAATATCCGTAAATGATCAATAAAGTACATATATGCATACATCAAAACTAGATCATGTATCTATAAAAAATAGAATCATATTGATTCCTTGAATGCTCAGTGTTCATTCATGATGTAGGAGGCTAGCTCGAGGGATCCTATGTAGAGTCTCATACTGGGGCACCCTATTTCATCGATTCTTGTGATGGCTTGGCCTGTTAGGAGGGATATCTCGACATCTATACCCTAAGGAATTTGGCAAATGGTCTCTCTATGGACTAGGATACCCTTGTATCTTTCATATTTACTATAGACCCAAAAACCATTCCTGTAGCCCCTGTATCCTACTCTATCTCTTGTACCTATGAGGCACATATATCTATCACCTCTTGTTCCCATCCTCCCTGGGAAGATCCCACCCACTATGTGGCCCTATGGCTCTGTCCTATCCTGTGGGTCCTCCAGTTTGAGCTACCTATCTGTCTATTGGAGCGACTGTGTGAACTCCCTGCCCTCTATGTTGGTACAAACTCCATCCGCTATACAGGAGGGACTGGTGCAAAATATGTTACCCTGTAAAACCCTAGCTACTCAAATACATCCCTTAGCTCCCTTTCCATCCTATCACTACCTCCCTCACCATTCCTCATTATCACATCCATGTCTCTGCTCATCGACTCATACCTCTCCTCCATCCTCTCCCGCGTTAACCCCAGTGTATCCGTAGTGATAGTTAATGATGTGATCTCACTAATTGTCACATCTAGCCCAATCCTTTGTGATGTAGTCTCCTATAGTAACCTGTCGCACTTTGTCTAAGTACTATCTCGCTCCTCCTTGTGTGAATCCCTCTCCCTATAGAGCGTATTTCGCTATGTAATGACCTTGAATCAATCCTCTATCATCTAACCCACTAGGTCTACAAGGTGTCCCTCTCCATAATCTCCCCATCCCTCTCCTAGCATAAGGTCTCTCTCTTCCATCGGGCCTCATCTCTCTCCCTTGTCTGATTATCACCATCTGATCTAGGGCCATCGTCATATCCTCCAAGGATCTCACCCTCTCTACCACTATATCCATCCCTTGAGATGATGAGGATCCTATTAAACCCTCATCCACCACTGATCCCTTATGTCTGGTCTATGGCCTGGATCGTTCCACCTATGGTATAGCCTATACCTGTGGGTGTGGCACTGGTATCTGTGGTGAGGCATCGTATGTCAGTACATCTTGCACCTCAATATCTTGTTTGTCTATGTCTATTGCTACTACCTCTCCATCATCTCATCCTCCTCCTGCCCCTCCATCATCCCCGTATAACTCTCCTCCTCTACGTCCTCTACGCCAATTATCCTCTTGGTACTACTCCTACTATCACCTTGATATGATTAACTATACCTGTAGCTACCCCTCCTCTCTTAACAGAAACGTATTTGCCTCTCCTCCTCCCATGAGTTGTTGCTAATCATTTTATCTCTCCTTATGGTGGTAGGCATTCCCTCCCCAATGACCCTGGTACATGAAACCAAATTGTATAGGTGGTTGTAACCCTGACATATGATGGTCCCCCACATGGATCCTAGTATATAGGTACAAGTTCTTTCCATCCTTCCATCAATCTTGTCCTATCCAACCACAACCAAAACTCTATCACCCGCCCGCGGGTCCCCCTCTGGAACAAGTGCTCAGAATATGGAACATCACGTGGTAATCCAAACTACCTCTAGACCCTATCTGGCATATACCACTCCACTTGATGATCCTATCAGCTAAAAATATAAATTGGTGTAATCATAAAAGGAATATGGGTTGCATCCTCTAGCCATGGATCCACTTCTCTTTTGGATTTCCATACAATGCTATCCCTTATCCCATCCAAGACCTCCCATTATTGATTATTGACATACACATGGTGGTATGAAAAAGGCTTTGTCAAGCTATATACGACAGGCTCTAGTGGAAGCTTGCACCTCCTCTCAATCAGTCTAAGAACAATTATGTGCTCCTACACCCAAACCTATAGAAGGGTCATGAATCAAATGTTATGACCCTAATGCTCCCTTATGTAGTAGACTATATCACAAATCATCAGGATTAATTCCAGTGTCACATTTGTACCTCCCGTGTCTGGTAAATATATCCCAAACCAAGCCACAGACAAAGAAGTGCAGTTTCCTTGTTGCAGGAGCCTGATAACCATGTTTCCAATGTTAGCTACCCCTTATCTCAATTGTGTATTCTTCCCAGTCAATGAATGCACCACTTCCACCTATATTACCAACGCTCCAACAACCTGTCGTCCCCTACTTGGAACTCATAAGATGTGATATACACCCTCCACAGTCATGGTCATCTCCCCTTTTGAGAGATGGAAAGATGAGGTCTCTTACCTCCACCTTAAACTCATCAACCGATATGTTGGAGACATTTTCAACAATAATTCAAATTGTGATATTTCTACCAAGAATCAATTGTGTAGTTTTTTTAGTCAAACTCTTTTACCCATGTTTCATGAGTAGTATTTTACACGAACCAATCTCTCATAAGAATTAATGGAATTATTAGCACTCATTTCATATAGGTGATTCTCACAAAGGTGAAGCATTGAGACTTTGTGGGAGGTCACCCATCCCAGTACCACTCGAGCTTGAGCACGCTTAACTATGACATTTCATCCATGGCTTAACTTATGAATTAATGATCTTAAGTGTATTTCTAATGAATGGTTCATAAGGCACAACACTTGTTGAAGGTTTTGCAAACGGGGTTGCAAGAAGAGTAAGTTTAACCATGGAGGAAACTACATAGTTAAGTGCACTCAAGCTAGAGTAGTACTGGGATGGGTGACGTCCCATGAAGTTTCGATGCTTCACCTAGATGCAATGAGTGCTAATTATTTTATTATTTCTCATCAGAGATGGGTTTGTGTGAACCACTAGTATTCATGAAGCATGTGTCAATAAGTTTGACTCAAAAAACTACACAGTTGAATCCTAATAGCAATATCATTATTTGACTTATTGTAGAAAATATCCTCTACTTATCGACTTGTGCTTGTTGATCAAAATCAATAGTGATGCTTGATGAGAAAATGTGGTGTATTTTCATATTCAATGACAATATAGTGTAATAAGACAATGATATGCTTGAACAAAATAAGTATGGTTGGGTGCCAATAAGAAGTTGAGTCCACTTTTTGGGAACTATTTTCCCTGTTTTTCAAAATTCATCGCAATTGATCAAAAAAATTAAAGCACTTAAATATTGAATCTTAAGAAAAGTCAGTAATATGAAATATAGTAATCAAAGTCTATTTTCCCAACATGTAATTTATATTAATACCCAGATAATAAAAATTGGATTTCACTAGGTGTTTTCAAAAAAACTATTTAAAACTCACCTTTTTAGGAGCTTCCATGCCTGTGTACGATAACCATAATTTGACCTAAATGAAAGTATTTTTGAATCCTTTTGAAATATCAATTTTAAGACACTCAAGATTGATGAGAATATTTTTTGTAATTTTTTACTCAATATATTTTTTTCTACTCTTTTTTTATTGCGCGTAATTTTTATTTTTAAAACCCCTCGTGTACGACAAGCATAACTTGACCTAAACTCATCATTTTTTATTTTTTTATTTTTTCCAAAGTGAAAATAATTGTCTTTATTTTGATTTCATCTAATTTATTTTTTCAAAAATAATGAAAATAACTTAATGTTATAAAAATAAGGAAACCTGTTATTTCATGCTTATTGACCTATTTTACTAGAAACTATTTATAAATTAAAAAAATTAGTCCAATTTAAAAATGAGCTATGTATTTATAATATATGTAATCATATCTAAAATGGGTTTTCATGTGGTGGAAAAATTCTTTAGAAAACATCTTTTTCCAAAAGTGGGTTTCGCGCGCAAAAAGTTCCTCTAGAAGTGGTCTCAACATCTTGCACTTACTCAATTACCTTTAAACATGTAATATTTTTTACTATTATACATGGAAATGTTATTTTTTTAGTTTCTTTGATAGTTATACTATATCAATTTGAAGTAGTAACAACTATACATACCTAAAAATTAGTCTGGTAGGGATTCATGGTTGAATCCTTTCAGGTACCCTAGATGTGGTAGTGTAGTTGTACTAAGTTCTTTTTAAATAATTTATTGAGTGTAGAAATGACAAGGCATATTGGGAGAGAAAATAGTTGGTTTACCATGAATGTACACCTTTGTAAAAATCCAATATGGAACTTATTCGTTCACTATTCTTCAAAGCCTCAATTTTCATGAAAGTTTTTATAAGCTTTTCAAATTTGTGGATCATAGTTTTCTAGGAAATATCTATTCAGGTGGTTTTCCATTATTCAAGAATGACCTTTAATAATTTTGAATGGAAACGAGGTCTAGTCTGAAAGTCAACATCATCACAAGGAAATGAACCAACAAAGAATTGGTTAATAATATGAGTGTTGTCGGTAAGCCATTCTTGTTGTGCTAAAATTTATGGAAATAGAATCTTTACTAGCTATTATGTGGGTGGAATTAGTCTATGGGGAGAGGAAGAAGATACCCAGAGATATGTTAGGATTTCATCATCTTCATCATTTGGAGAGTAGGTTGCAAGAATACCTTGACTTGTTAGTGTGTAATGGGCCTTCAAATATTTTCCCCTTTTGTTTTCATAAATTTTTAAAATATGGTAGCGTTGATATGTGTTATTAATATTGACACAGAGGAGTGTCCATGTCTAATGTCTAGATTAGATCATTTTCACATAACTACAATAATCTACATTGTGCTTCAAATTATAAATCTAATATGTGACCTAGAAGTTGAAGTATGAAATTGGGCAAACAAAATCATATGATTTACTATAGAGATGCTTGATAATCAATGAAAATAGTGATGGTTGATCACAAAGAGATGTATTTTGATATTCAATGACAATGTATCCATGTAATATGGTAGTGATGCTTCAATAGAATTCACAAAATTTTGGTTTGTTGATAGTTATGTATGGGAATATTATTTGATAGCTTAGTAAAAGAGCAGTACACTAATGATGTGAAACATTAATTGAAATTAAAATGAACACCAAGGAAATAATATAAGGAATATGAAACTCAAAATGAATTGAACATCAACGAAACAATAGAAAGAATAAAAAAGTGATAATGAATTGAACATCAAGGAAACAATAGAAACCATGAGGATTTAACACCAAGTATTTTGGAAAGACAACTATTCAACTTGTAATTTAGATAGAAATGCTCCACATATACAAGGATGACCATCATTTATATATTTGATTTGTCCAAATAACTACTATGCTACATTATCCATGAGTTACCATGGAGAGAGGCTCTCTGTAAAATGAAAACCATACAAATATATTGAGACTTGAAGGATGATGGATAATTTAGTCCACACAGTCTTCTATTTCATTGGATCACATGCATATTTCTCTTCAATAGGTAAAACTCATACACAAGAATCTAAACTTATCCATATGGTATACTAGTATATTCTCTACACATTTCTAAATAGAAATAAATATAATTAAATAGATTCAAGTTTAACACTATAATGATGTCTAATGACCAATGAAAACAATGATGGTTGATGACAAATAGTTATGTATTTTAATATTGAATGAAAATATATCCATGTAAGATGATAGTGATGCTTCGATACAAGTCACAAAATCTTTGTTTTATTGGCAGTTATGTATGGGCATATTAATTGATAGCTTACTTAAAGAGTAGTACAATAATGATGTGAAATAGCAATTTAAATCAAAATTAACATAAAGGAAACAATAGAAATAACATAAAACTAGAAATGATTAAACATCAAGGAAGCAATAGAAAGAATACAAAACTAAAAGTGAATTGAACATAAACGAAACAATAGAAAGCATTAGGATGTAAAATAGTAAGGGTATAGAAAACTAAAAATTAATTGATCATAAATGAAATAATACACATAACATTATGTGAACTTTTCAAATTTGTAAGGATGTCAATCACTACATAAGGGTTTAAGGACTAAACTAAACCATGATGATCCTAAAGATTAAGTAAGGGTTTACAAAACTAAACATGTAATGAACATGGTGGATTAATAAAAATAATATTTTTCTAATATTGTTGAGTTAGTGTGCAAGGGTTTAAGAAAGAAGATAAGCCACGAGGATGTCAAATAGTATAGGCATGGACAACTGAAAATTACTCTAAATAGTAATGGTATAGGAAATTGAAAAGAAAATGCAACTAAAAATGAAATGAGCATTAGGGAAACAATAGAAAATTAAAATTATGTGCAGATTGTATTATTGTAAGGGTCCACAAAGAGAACATATCCTTAAGACCATCAAATTGTATGAAAGAGTTTAAAAAAACAAAGGGTAGGATGGAAAAATAGTATGTGTTTAGAAAACTAAAAATTATAGAAATGCCTAGAAAATAGAAGAAAAAATATTTCATTCCAAACAACATTAATATGGAAAGTAGTAAGTTTTTAGAAAACTAAGAACAATATGAACATGAAGGAAACAACAAAAAATAACATTTACTTAATTATGAAATTTGAGAATAATATGATTATGAAGGAAACAATAAAAGTAACTTAAGAAATGTTTTAAATACCTAGAACTACTTTGAATTATTCCTCCTCTTTGATGGATGTTGGGTCTTGTCAATGAATTAAATGAGATAAAATATATTTTTTCATGTCTACTTTTATGTTTGAAGCTTGCTATGTTGATATCGCATTTTTAATGTCTTTACTGTTATAAATTTGAATTATGAATTTCAATTGAATTCACAAACATAATCTATGATTGTTGCTTTACTTTTGATTTTATTTCCTTTTAATGTAAAATGGTGGCCTTATACAATTTAATTTGTGGATGTGGGTGGTTTTATGTTGAAGTGACTAGTACCTGTGTGCTTGAGCTGGAAAGATGAAATAGGGTGGTTGGAAATAATGGGATAGGGTCGTGCAACAAAGTGTTAACTTCTAGTCATTGTATAGTATGCACAAGTTATCTTAGTACTTGCATTACATCATCAATTGTAATTGTATTTTGGGTCAATGGACTTCCACATGGCACTATTAAATCTGGAATTTTGGTTTGTGAATGGGGTGATGAGCCTCATTTGAATTTTATGTCATGTTTGTGTTGGTACTCCTAAATTTGGAACAAATTTGGAGTGACCATGTTAAATTTTCAGACAAGCAAAAGTGAATACCCTTGAAATTTTGTGAGAAGGCTCAGTTCGAGTGATTGAAAAGGTTGCCCAGATGATTTTTATGAGATACAAATTTGGAGGAGGCTTTAATGCCTTTAATTTGACATATGCAGTGGGTCCCAGCTCCTGATTTCCAATTCTGACATGTTTAGGGAGTAGCCATTTTGAGGGGGTCACCTAATTCTGCATATTGCTAAAGTATCACTTTGCTGCCCGAAGCCTACTTTGCCTCTGAGTATCTTACACCCTGTTGAGTTTCATAGTTTTCCACTTTAGGAATGTTTAGCATGAATATCAGAGAGATTATGTTTTAAACCTCAGGTCATTCCGAATCCGTTTGATAAGTTTTCATACTTCCCAAAGTTGGTTGTTCATGAACTGTCTGCATTTTTTGTCTTGTCTAGAAATCTGAATAGCCCAGTTTGACATGTTATAACTTTTGACCAATTCATCCAATTGAGAAAATTCATTTTGTACTGTGTTCCAGTGGTCACACACTCCATATGTTCTAGTCTGTAGATCTTTATGAAATCAGATGATAAGTTTTCAAGAACCATTCTGATAGTGATTAAATCTGATTTCCTGTGTTTTCAAATTTAGAATTACTAAGTGACCCACTTTGAGCTTTTGAAAGTCTATACCCAGGTGAACATTTTGGATAATTGAAGGTTGACCTGTATTATAGACCTAGGAATGAACTCTTTTGAAGATTCCCAAGCCTTGACCAATCTGGTTGATCACTTTTCTTTTCCGATTCTGAACCCGATTTCTGCATATTTACTGTGTTAAAATTCGGGAAGTGTTAAAGTGCTATCTTTGCAGATCGGTATCAGTTCAGAAGTTTCTTTTTAGAGGAATAAAACTAAGAGGTCATGTTCTACATATCACATTCAATCAAGCTCCAGAGGTTGGGTTTTTGGAAGATCTTTTTGATGACCCTATGAGTTCAGTTTCAAAGGCAGTTTATTCAGTTTGCAGTGCAAAATAGAATTAAGTTTTCAGAATGGCCATTTTGCAAAAGTGATAACTTTTGGTATGAATGTTGTTTTCAAGAAATGATTATGGGACCATTCTCTTTGTATGTGAGTTTACTACCCCGATTGGTGGTTAAGTCTCACGATGTGTTTTGATAACTTTGCAGAAGTGATTCTGAGGGTGGTTTGCATACATTTCTACAAATGCATTTGCAGCTTTATGAAAAAGATCAACTGGAGAATTTAAAGTTTTTTGACATAAATCTATGCATTCAAACATCAAAGGGAATCCATGCTGATTTTGGGAAAGACTTAAATATTTCATGCAAATGAGAAAATCCAAAGACATGCTGAGTAAACATATGAGGAGAAGCCAGTGCATACCAAAGACATTTTAAAAGTGTTTGAAGCAAATGCCATTGGATGATGCTAAAACCATAGACTGAAAGGCTACAAATTGGAGAACATTGAAGGATACCATGCATTGGAGGAGAGTGCTGCATAGATTTGAGAAGAAGAAGCCACACATTGAATAAAGGAACAAAGTTTTAAAAAGAGAAAACACGGATTTGCAAAAATAACAAACACAGTCATATTGCGGGGGGCATATATTTTTCTTCAACCATTGGATCGAGGTCATTTTCGAATATGTTGTCGCAAATCTAATTCTCGAGATTCCCACTAAAGTGATTTTCAAAATTCTTCCTGGTTCGCGAGATACAGACGTCTGTGTGCAGCACTGTTTACGATTGCCCATAAAATCCGAAAATGGATTATCCCATATTGCTTGTGCTGTGGCATTTTTTAGTCTTTATACGCTAAAACGCATTCTTCATTGGTAAGTAAGAGAGCCTAGAGGCTCTGGGTGAGCTCTTGAGGGCTGGAGGATTGGAGACATGGACAAACCATAATGTTTTAGCCTAAATTTCAAAAATGCTTTCAACCCATATGGAAATTTAATCCCACATTCATCCTGCAAGAGCATTTCAAAATGCATATAAGGAAAAACACAAACATATGAAATGTGAAGCTGATGAGGAGGCTATCCACGCGCACGCCCAATCATCCGATGCATTGGTTTCCATGCCCAAGATTTGAAGGTAAGTAAATTTTGTAGAAGTGATGATGTGGCATCCGGTCGCATGGTCGCAGGAAGCACTTGGTCGCCCAGTCGCAGGAAGTTCCGGTCGCGCAGTCGGGAGAAGGATTGAAGATCACCGCCAAAGTTCGGAGACTTGGTGACTGATCGCTAGCGGTTAGTCACGCAGTTGGGAGATGCTAGAGTTAACCGCCGAGACTTGGAAACTAACCGCTAGCGGTTAGTCACGAAGTAGCCAGAAGAGAGAAATGACTATCGCGACGAGGAAATAGCTGCTAGTCGCATGGTCGCCAGATGGAGTTAGCCGTCGGATATCAGTCGCGAGGTCGCCCAGAAATGACTGATGAGGTAAAATTTGCTCGCGACTGTGAGACTGTGCTGGTCACAAGGTTAATAAATGAGTTAAAATGATTCAGCGACTTGGAGACAAGGAAGAAAAGGTAACCAGGGTTAAGGAACAGTTAAAAAGCCAGTTTATGATAGCAAATCAGAGGGTGCCACATGTCAATTTCTGGTGACTGCTAGGAAAAATAGGCAGAAAATAAAGATTTCAAAGGAGATTTAATTGATATTCAGATTTTAAAAGGTGAAGTGCATTGTTTCAAATATATTTTTATTTTTGCAAGTATTTCAAAAATGCATTCCGGGAGATGTTTCAACACAAGGGATATTCAGATTTCTAGAGAAGGATAAAATCATATTTTCTCAGGTAGAGAAAGAGTAGATTCTGAAGGGGCAAACAAAATCATATTTGCACAGGAAACTGAGACAAAATGCACATTTATTTTATTTGCAAAATCAGATTTGAAAGAGCTTTTTGGGAGGTTTTGTGAGTAGATATTTTATTAGATTTTCAAAGATATTTTGCAGATGAGATCAGATTTCTTAGACTTTTCAGTGGGAGAAATGAAGGAGATTTGCAAAGGATAAAATCAGATATTTTCTCGGACAAGTGGAGTTGAAAATTGATTGAATATATCAGATATTTTGAAAAGAAGGAATGAGTGCAGATCAGATTTGAGAGAAGGACAGGTGTTTTCCAGACATGGTTTTTAGGGTTTCTCCTTCTTCTATATCTTTCTTTCTTTTCTCAGTTGTAAGGGTTCCTTTCCTCTGCTCTATTTTGGTTTTTTCCTGCAGATGTCCAGAGCAGGTTACCATTTGTTTGGAGATTTTATTTGTAAAGCTTACTT
>MU228067.1:1481228-1495572 GCA_018584345.1 Thuja plicata | reverse complement strand
TGGAATATACCTACTACAAGGTAGTGTGTCTAATCATTTGTGAGTCTCTCTCAAGGAGAGAGTTAAATTTTGTAAATGATTTCAGAGAGCAGGACATGGTTGTGAAGATCTGATGAAGAAATATTGAATTGAGAAGATTGTTTGTAAGGCATTCAATCTGGATTGTATGAAGTTTGTAAGGCATCCTTCAATATTTCATTAGTTTCATGTTGTTGACATATGTTTTCATTAACTCTTTGCCCAAGGAATAGGCACTGATCTAGAGTTTGCTAAACAAGTGTTTTCTCCATTCAATCATACACAAATTAATCAATTTAATCAAGTTTTCAGAACAATGAACTGAACTTAGTAAGGACCTATGTCAGCAGGACAGTGTCCACTTTATTGATTCCTTGGAGAGTGAATCATTAGGTTATCCCTCCTACATCAAAAGGAAGAAGGATGAGAATCCTTGTATCACTGATTTTTGCTATATTTAAGACCATAAGTTTCTATGGTTAAATCTTGCATCTGGTTATGCTTGGTCATTTGCAAGGTGATTTATCAGTTGGTTTAACAAAGATACATAACAAATCAGTGTCCACATCAACACATACTGTGTAAACACCAATCATAAAAGGTAAAACCTGCCTGAGTACATGTGGAACTCAAAAATGAAGAAGGACCTTATCCAGTCCTTAGCAATTAGGCTTTTCTTGTCTCTGAATCAGTATTAGAAGGCATGGTGTTCAAGTAGTCATTTCAAGCACTGTGGTTCATAAAATAAAAATCTCTAACAAATTGGCGACTCTGCTGGGGAAAAAATAAAATTACTTTGCTGAAATATCCCAGAGTTTGGTTATAGAGTCATGTGTTACAAAAAAATAGAGCGGATATATTCCTTATGTTTCATAAAAGGACTCAAGTCTGTGTTATTTTCTGCAAGAATGTTTCAAATTTTCCACCTGATCTCACTAATAGTGAGTGGCGACTCTGAGCTCTAATTTTCACCAGTGTGCATATGAAAGAAAGATTACAAAGAGGGTAAGCTTGCAGCGACAGTGACAGCAGATGTTTTACATGTTTTGATGCTGATTTAAAGGTGTTTTCGAAACACGCATGTTTTGCAACAGCTCAAATACATCCAGGTATTTTCACAAGTTTTTATAAATTTTCCTTATCAAGTGATTACAACACTAAAGAAAAAAGGAATCAGTTAAACAAGAGGTTTACATGTTTCAACTTTTACTTGCATCTTAGCAAAATTTGAAGGATATATGTATTAGAAGACATGCAGTTTGTAATATTTTTAACTGCTAAGATGTCACAATCTTTTAATTGGAGGGGTGGTAATTTGTATGGGGCAATTAGTTTTGTGGGTATCCCTGGATATCCGAATCATATCCCATCTAAGGTTAAGGAGTATGTGCCAAAGTTTACTGGTTTTGGAGAACAATCAGCTGAGGATCATTTAGAAAAAATTTCAGATTTGATTGATGATCATGACATAACACATGAGGATGTACTAATGAATTTATTTGCAATATCTCTAGTCGATAATGCTAGGGAGTGGTTTAATGATTTACGTCATGATTCAATAGGGTCTATGGTTGAAATGGAAGAATGTTTTATTGAACAATATGGTAACACAGAGGACAATAGTGTTTCTTATTCTATTTCCTATGTTGAAGAATCTATGTCACATTCAGATCAGAATACAGAGGATCTTGAGGAGGAACTTATTAAGAAACTATTGGCCATCCAAAAGCAAATGAAAAAAGAAGAGGCCAATAGACAAGCTCAAATCAGAATTGACCAATTAAAATTGGAATTGCTGAACCAAATAGAAATAAGTGAAAATGAATCTACTGATTTTGAGTCTGAGATTGTTGAAAATGTTGATGATAAATCTGACAATGAATCTGAATTTAATGATATTCAAAGTGATGAAGATGAGTATATGTTTAGTGATGATGAAAAATCTACTGCTGGTGAAGATATTGCTGACTATGATATTGATATAAAGCTTTATGAACAGCAAAAAGATGAAAAAAATATATGCGGCCAGCAAGATAACAGTTATGATGCAGACATAAGTGTTTGTAGTGAGGATATTAGACAAAGTGATATGTTTTCAGAGGTTTCACTACGAGGCTCCAACAAAGAATAAATTGGTAGCATCATGCAAGAAGACAGTAAGGAGAGAAATGAAGAAGATGATTTTTGTTCCCTTCACAGTGAACAAATTGTAGAGATTTTATCTTTTGAATATCTCAGATATTCCAGAAATAGAACCTTTGAAGTTTCATGTCCAGCACATATTGATTTTGATAGAGAAAATGAATCACAACATTCTGATTTTGACATATGTGATACTATTTCTTCTTGCACTCCTTCTTCATTAGGCTACAATAAAATTCAATTTGATGTATCAGATGATGATATTTTCAGTATGGTTTCAGATTCAGTAGATGTGGAAAATTCAGATATGGAGTTGAGTAGTGATTTAGAAAATAGTGTGGATTTTGAATCTTGTCTTGATTTGAAATCTACCTTTGAACTATTAGATGATGGTCAATCAGTGGCTCAAGTTTCATTGGAAAACATTCAATGTATCGGTATTTTCCCTCCCACCCACCACTTTTCTGAGAGTTTGTTTAATGATGATAAGCTGCAAGATGCTCTTGTTTTTTATGCTGAGATTGTTGCTCCATATCCTAAAAATATTTATGATGTTATATCTGATGAATCTCCTAAGTTTGATAATCATTTTCCAAATGATGAGGCCTATGAAATTTTGCATGGAGATCAAGATATGTTTTCTTTTGAGATGCAAATGATGGATGTGAATGAACCCCATAAGGCTTGCCCAAGCAGTATCACAGATATTGAAAGACCCCCCTTTCAGTTGAATGGTGAGTTTGTCAGTTGTGGTTTACAGCTGAAAGATGATAAATGTTGCAGATATCTAAGTATGTTCTTATCTAACGATCGTGACATATATATGCCACAAATTTTTTATGATGAAAATCTGCCTAATGTTTGTGAAAGATCATATCAAGAATATGCAGATTTTTTGTCATATGATAAGTTGATACATAATGACAGTTTCTTGAATCCGACAGTTGAGATTAGGAATGTTATCATATTTTTGAAACATGGGGCAGAGAGCTTTGTGTTTGACAAAGGTAAGAGTTGATCTCAGTTGTGGGGTTTTGGGCCTCTTGTAGATAATATACATATTATACAGTTGCTTTCCCTTTCAGTTGTGTGTTTTCTTTCAGTTATAGGTTCCCCCATTTTTTGAGAAGAGAGAAAAGTTTTGAGTAGAGAAGAAGAGAAAGAAAAGAGATAAAATCTAATTTTTGAAGTTTTGGGGTGGTCTGCTACTCCAGAGATCTGTGGTTCTCGGTATAAATTTACATTTAACCATCCTCAGTCAAATCCACTATTGGTACTCCTAAATTTGGAACAAATTTGGAGTGACCATGTTAAATTTTCAGACAAGCAAAAGTGAATACCCTTGAAATTTTGTGTGATAAGGCTCGGTTCGAGTGATTGAAAAGGGTGCCCGGATGATTTTTATGAGATACAAACTTGGAGGAGGCTTTAATGCCTTTCATTTGACATATGCAGTGGGTCCCAGCTCTTGATTTCCAATTCTGACATGTTTAGGGAGTAGCCATTTTGAGGGGGTCACCTAATTCTGCATATTGCTAAAGTGTCACTTTGCTGCCCGAAGCCTACTTTGCCTCTGAGTATCTTACACCCTGTTGAGTTTCATAGTTTTCCACTTTTGGCATGTTTAGCATGCATATCAGAGAGCTTATTTTTTAAACCTCAGGTCATTCTGAATCCGTTTGATAAGTTTTCATACTTCTCAAAGTTGGTTGTTCATGAATTGTCTGCATTTTTTGTCTTGTCTAGAAATCTGAATAGCCCAGTTTGACATGTTATAACTTTTGACCAATTCATCCAATTGAAAAAATTCCTTTAGTACTATGTTCAATTGGTCACACACTCCATATGTTCCAGTCTACAGATCTTTATGAAATCAGATGATAAGTTTTCAAGAACCATTCTGATAGTGATTAAATCTGATTTCTTGTGTTTTCAAATTCAGAATTACTAAGTGACCCACTTTGAGCTTTTGAAAGTCTATACCCGGGAGAAAATTTTGGATAATTGAAGGTTGACCTACATTATAGACCTAGGAATGAACTCTTTTGAAGATTCCCAAGCCTTGACCAATCTGGTTGATCACTTTTCTTTTCCGATTCTGAACCCGATTTCTACATATTTACTATGTTAAAATTCAGGAAGTGTTAAAGTGCTATCTTTGCAGATCGGTATCAGTTCAAAAGTTTCTTTTTAGAGGAATAAAACTAAGGGTTCATGTTCTACATATCACATACAATCAAGCTCCAGAGGTTGGGTTTCTTGAAGATCTTTTTGATGACCCTATGAGTTCAGTTTCAAAGGCACTTTATTCAGTTTGCAGTGCAAAACAGAATTAAGTTTTCAGAATGGCCATTTTGCAAAAGTGATAAATTTTGGTATGAATTTTTTTTTCAAGAAATGATTATGGGACCATTCTCTTTGTATGTGAGTTTACTACCTGGATTGGTGGTTAAGTCTCACGATGTGTTTTGATAACTTTGCAGAAGTGATTCTGAGGGTGTTTTGCATACATTTATACAAATGCATTTGCAGCTTTATGAAAAAGATCAAATGGGGAATTTAAAGTGTTTTGACATAAATCTATGCATTCAAACATCAAAGGGAATCCATGCTGATTTTGGGAAAGACTTAAACATTTCATGCAAATGAGAAAATCCAAAGACATGCTGAGTAAACATATGAGGAGAAGCCAGTGCATACCAAAGACATTTTAAAAGTGTTTGAAGCAAATGCCATTGGATGATGCTAAAACCAAAGACTGAAAGGCTGAAAATTGGAGAACATTGAAGGATACCATGCATTGGAGGAGAGTGCTGCACAGATTTGAGAAGAAGAAGCACACATTGAATAAAGGAACGAAGTTTTAAAAAGAGAAAACACGGATTTGCAAAAATAAAACACACAGTCATATTGCGGGGGGCATAAATTTTTATTCAACGGTTGGATCGAAGTCATTTTCGAATATGTTGTTGCAAATCTAATTCTCGAGATTCCCACCAAAGTGATTTTCAAAATTTTTCCTGGTTCACGAGATACAGACGTCTGTGTGCAGCACTGTTTAAGATTGCCCATAAAATCCAAAAATGGATTATCCCATATTGCTTGTGTTGTGGCATTTTTTAGTCTTTATATGCTAAAACGCATTCTTCATTGGTAAGTAAGAGAGCCCAGAGGCTCTGGGTGAGCTCTTGAGGGCTGGAGGAATGGAGACATGGACAAACCACAATGTTTTAGGCTAAATTTCGAAAATGCTTTCAACCCATATGGAAATTTAATCCCACATTCATCCTGCAAGAGCATTTCAAAATGCATATAAGGAAAAACACAAACATATGAAATGTGAAGCTAATGAGGAGGCTATCCACGCGCGCGCCCAGTCATCCGATGCCTTGGTTTCCATGCCCAAAATTTGAAGGTAAGTAAATTTTACAGAAGTGATGACGTATCATCCGGTCGCATGGTCGTAGGAAGCACTTGGTCGCCCAGTCGCAGGAAGCTCTGGTCGCGTAGTCGGGAGAAGGATTGAAGATCACCGCCAGAGTTTAGAGACTTGGCAATTGATCGCTAGCGGTTAGTCACGCAGTCGGGAGATGCTAGAGTTAACCGCTGAGACTTGGCGACTAACCGCTAGCGGTTAGTCACGAAGTAGCCAAAAGAGAGAAATGACTGTCGCAACGAGGAAATAGCTGCTGGTCACGTGGTCACCAGATGGAGTTAGCTGCCGGATGTCAGTCGCGAGGTCACCCAGAAATGACTGATGAGGTAAAATTTGCTCGCAACTGTGAGACTATGCTGGTCGCATGGTCGCTGAAGGTTAATAAATGAGTTAAAATGATTCAGCGACTTGGAGACAAGGAAGAAAAGGTAACCAGGGTTAAGGCACAGTTAAAAGGCCAGTTTATGATAGCAAATCAGAGGGTGCCACATGTCAATTTCTGGTGACTGCTGGGAAAAATAGGCAGAAAATAAAGATTTCAAAGGAGATTTAATTGATATTCAGATTTTAAAAGGTGAAGTGCATTGTTGCAAATATATTTTTATTTTTGCAAGTATTTCAAAAATGCATTCCGGGAGATGTTTCAACACAAGGGATATTCAGATTTTTCAGAGAAGGATAAAATCAGATTTTCTCAGGTAGAGAAAGAGTAGATTCTGAAGGGGCAAACAAAATCAGATTTGCACAGGAAACTGAGACAAAATGCACATTTATTTTATTTGCAAAATCAGATTTGAAAGAGCTTTCTGGGAGGTTTTGTGAGCAGATATTTTATCAGATTTTCAAAGATATTTTGTAGATGAGATTAGATTTGTTGGACTTTTCAGTGGGAGAAATGAAGGAGATTTGCAAAGGATAAAATCAGATATTTTCTCAGACAAGTGGAGTTGAAAATTGATTGAATATATTAGATATTTTGGAAAGAAGGAATGAGTGCAGATCAGATTTGAGAGAAGGACAGGTGTTTTCTAGACATGGTTTTTAGGGTTTCTCCTTCTTCTATATCTTTCTTTCTTTTCTCAGTTGTAAGGGTTCCTTTCCTCTGCTCTGTTTTGGTTTTTTCCTACAAATGTCCAGAGCAGGTTACCATTTGTTTGGATATTTTATTTGTAAAGCTTACTTCTTTTTCATGTTTACTTCTTGTGTTTATTGTCTGGATATCTGGAAACAACTTGGATTAATGAGAATATAGTGCAGTTCCTATTCATTATTGTCTTGTCTCTTTTGACTGTGGTTTGTGCTCTAGTATAGTTCATTTGTAAGGCATCTGGAATATATCTACTACAAGGTAGTGTGTCTAATCGTTTGTGAGTCTCTCTCAAGGAGAGAGTTAAATTTTGTAAATGATTTCAGAGAGCAGGACATGGTTGTGAAGATATGATGAAGAAATATTGAGTTGAGAAGATTGTTTGTAAGGCATTCAATCTGGATTGTATGAATTTTGTAAGGCATCCTTCAGTATTTAATTAGTTTCATTATGTTGACATATGTTTTCATTGACTCTTTGCCCAAGGAATAGGCACTAATCTAGAGTTTGCTGAACAAGTGTTTTCTCCATTCAGTCATACACAAATTAATCAATTTATTCAAGTTTTCAGAACAATGAACTGAACTCAGTAAGGACCTATGTCAGTAGGACAGTGTCCACTTTATTGATTCCTTGGAGAGTGAATCATTAGGTTATCCCTCCTACATCAAAAGGAAGAAGGATGAGAATCCTTGTATCACTGGTTTTTGCTATATTTAAGACCATAAGTTTCTATGGTTAAATCTTGTATCTGGTTATGCTTGGTCATTTGCAAGGTGATTTATCAATTGGTTTAACAAAGATACATAACAATTCAGTGTCCACATCAACACATACTGTGTAAACAGCAATCATAAAAGGTAAAACCTGCCTGAGTATATGTGGAACTCAAAAATGAAGAAGGACCTTATCTAGTCCTTAGCAATTAGGCTTTTTTTGTCTCTGAATCAGTATTAGAAGGCATGGTGTTCAAGTAGTCATTTCAAGCACTGTGGTTCATACAAGAAAAATCCCTAACAGTTTGTTTGTTATTCATGCAAATATGGAATTTTGGACTATACAGCCTAATATTGAGCACGCAAAAACTTGTTAGTAATATGGATAGGTGGTGATTGTGTATGTCCCTCTTGATTGACCAAACTAAAATGTACTAAATGTGTATATTAATACATATATTAATAAACCAAATATTTACTAAAAGGTGCACAATTTTTGGTTAATTATTTTTATTTTTTGTATGAATTTTCAAACTTTCCTTGACATGTATTACGTGGTAGGAAAGTTCATGTGGACTACTACCTCTCCACTAATATCACACATATTATACCCCATGAATTTTTTTTCTCCTCTCCTTTAGTACAAGATAGATTCAAAATCTCCATAAAACATGTAGAATGCTTTGAGTCTTTCTTTAAAAGCACATCTACAAATGTCCCATTGATGCTTCCTCTTTCAATGCATTTCTCCAGCATTTTGTTTTCCCATCACACTAAATTATCATTCATTTTCCCTCATCACATCGTATTAAACTTGGCTTTTGATTTTCCATTTTAATACGTTCTACTATTAAGAAAGGGATGGGTTTCACTATCATTTATTAAGATCAAATTTTTGGTTGATCAATTCTTGGTAATTCGCTAGATAAATACTCTGTATACTTAGGTAATTTGTTTTTGATTGGAAGATGGTACTGAAATTGCATATTTACTCACATGTTGAAACTAACTTGAATCTTGATATTTAAGAGAAGATTTCACCCAAAGATTGCAATGTAAATGTTTGTCTCTTAGGGTTTGAACTCTAAATTTTGAAGTTTAATTGAAGGCCGCAAAGCTTTCATGTGACTACAATGCCTCTAGACTAAATCATACGGTGGACTCCATGTGTTCGCCTAAATTCTAGCTAGCTCAATTTTGTGCAGAATGAAGTTCTGGCATAGATTTGATGGTCTATTTTCTAGGGTTAATAATATTAATTTGAATTCCAAGATTCAGGGGGATATTTCACAATGAAATTGCAATGTGATTTTGTTTTTTAAAGGTTTGAAATTTGAATTTTTAATGTTTTTTTGAGGACATGATTTTTTCATGTTATTAAAAACCTTCCAAATCGCATAATATTGTTGTTGTTGTTGTTGTTGTTGTTTTTGTTGTTGTTGTTGTTGTTGTGTGTAATCGGTATGATTCTAACCATCTCAAATTTATTTTCATTGAAGGACTTCTGAAAATGTTTTGATGGTTTGTTTTATAGACTTCATTATATTAACTTAAAAATTGAGACTTAAAAGGACATTTCACTGTGAGATTGCAGTTTAAGGATGTATCTCGACGGAATTTTAACTTTGAAGTGAATTTTAATTCAAGACCATGAATCTTTTGAGTTACTGTAAAGGTTCCAAAACTCATCAGAAAAAAACCTCCACTTATACGAATGGATTGTTATGAACTCAATCTTATGTAGATTGAAGAAGTATTGTTACAAACTTGAAAGCCTCAATTGTTGAGTTTTCAGTGAAGAAAAGGATAGAAAATTTAGAAAAGTCAGCAATCAAAGAAATTGAAAAATAGGTGCTTGGATCATGGAAAGAATTGAATTTCATTTTCCCTTTTTCTTTTACTCTCTCTCTTTGAGTGTAAATTTGTATAGCAATTTGCTTAGGTCAAATACTATTAAAAGACTCAATAATAGCATTAATTTCAAATTATATGGAAGATTCATTGCATTTGAAAATAGCTAGTTATCCAAACATAATGAATTCTACCTCTAATTTATCATGCGATCAAATGACTTGGGCATACAAAAGAAGAGAAGTAATGAAAACTAAGAGTTCATGTGATGTTTTTTGGAACTAAACATAATTTCTTCCAGCGCCATTAAAGATTCTTTTCTCCCACCATTAATGGAGCCAACTCTAAATGCAAATTGATTTAAAATTCTAATTTTTGCTTCTCTTAAATTACTCTATTGAGAACCATATTTGTTATTATCCTCATTTTCTACTGTGGGAATCACGGGATGATCTATTTAGTCTCCAACCTTTATTGCCTTTGACCACCGACTATAGAAAAATATGATCTATGCTCATTTGTTTGTGCTAAAAATGAGATATTTCTATTTGTCGTATAATACAAGTGTCTCAATGACCTATTCTCATTGACAGTAGGAGATGAAACTTATAAATATATATTTATTCAACTTTTTTGATGTAATTTTTTGACCATACAAATTTGATATCTTAGGAGAGCTCTACGGAGGTCCATACTTTGTATCACTTGTTTTTCCAATCAATAAAATTACATTTGGTATGTTGTAGCATAAAATTTTGAATGCTTTGTTCCTTCACGAGGCTTTTTTAGTTGTATGGGAAGCTACAAGAAGTTGAGTCCAAGTTTTGGGAAAAAAGTGGAAGTATTTTCCCTATTTTTAATATTGTTTATCAATTGATCTAAAAATTTGAGGCACTTAAAAATTGAATCTCATAAAACTTAATTAATAGGAAATGTAGTGCTCGGAGCCTAATTTTCAAATATGTAATTTATTTCAATACCCGCATGGTAGAAATGTCTTTTTAGTAGGCATGTTTAAAAAGTACTTTTTTAAAATGCATATTTAAGGACCATACCACACACATGTATGACCACCATATTTTAAACTAATTAAATAAATTTTTGTGAATCCTTGTAGGGAATGATACCTAAGACACCAACGATTGATGAACATATTTTTCCTTCTTTTTATGTTTTTAATTCATTGTAAATTATATTTTCAAAACCTCTAGTGCACTACTACCATAAATTGATAAAAACTTAACATTTTTTTCAAAAAAAAAATTTAACTTTAAGGAAATTCTATGTAGATTGATGTCATATAATTTATTTTGCAAAAAATATAAAAACAAAAAATTTATTAAAATTTTAGTGAACCTCACTATTTTAAGTTTAGGTACTACTTTTGATTAAAAAATAATGCAAAAATAGTAAAAATAATCATATAACTAAAAAAAATTAAATTTTTGAAATTTATATAGTAATAAGTCTAATGGGTTTTCATTTCATCAAAAAATTCAATCACGAGGGCTTACAACCAATTGTGGCAATACAAAAATATAGGATTCCAGTCCCTTAGCAATTATTTTGCAGGCCCAAAGCACAGGCTTGGTCCCACCAAGCCTATCCTAACTCAAAATCCAATGCAAAGGGTGGCTTGTAAATATAACTTTGAAAAAATGCATACATGTTTAAAAACACGTACTCATTTCCTAAATATAATAAATCGATGTGTAAAAATGATGAGTTTATAGGCATAATTTAAAGAAAACAAATTAAAAAAGGGGCACCTATTTTGAAATAGGTACCCATTTTAAAAAAAAATGGCACCCGATTTGAAAACTGGATACCTGTTTTGAAAAAATGGATACCCTTTTTTTGAATTTTTGGATCGAGTGTTTGAGCCCAAAACGGGTATCAAACATTTTAAAAATAGGTGCTCATTTCTATGGGCATTTTTCAAGTTCACAAGACTTCCACCAAATTGGGACCAAACTTCTTGCACTTTATCATATGTTCTATTTTTGCTAAGTTTATATGCTCCTTTTTTAATACTCTCTTTTTCTTTTCATTGCATGCTTCAGATTGGTATCAGAGTTGAGGTTGATGATTTTGAGGGTGAAGTGTGTTTGTGAGATTTAACGATTGTTTCTTTGAGAAGTTGTATTTGCTGTCATCTTAGTGAGTGATTCAAAGACAATTTAAGTGAGTTGAAAGACTATTGTGTAAAGATCCTTTATCTTTCATTAAAGATTAAATCTGTCTAAAATTAGAACTAGGATGGATTCGTATAGTTTTCCCGAGTCTTAAGTTTCCATTTTAACCGAGAAAAACTATGGTTATTGGTCTATTAGAATGAAAACATTTCTTCTTGTTGATGGTCTTTGGAGATTCATGACTGATGGATACCCAGAGCCTCCTAGCGAAGTAGTAGTGTTGTCCCTATCAAATGTTGACAAAAATTTGTTGAAGAAAAACCAAAAGAAGGATAATAAAAATATTGGGCTTATTTAGCAAGACTTAAATGACACCATATTTCCAAAGTTGTCTAGTGTAGAGTCTTCAAAGAAGGAATGAGACACTCTTGAAACCTATTACCAGGGTATATCTGATGGAGGAACATCTTGGGATCTTAGCAATCTTGCATCAACCCAAAAAAAAATCTTATTGTATGACCATATCTCTTATTGTTTGCATTGGAGGTTGATCCGGTTGTTTTGGGTGCTAAACTAATTGTTGTAAAAAAATTTATTATTCTTGGGAAATGTCATCTTTTCTAGGCTGACCAATGATTGTGATTTTTATTTAAGCTTATGGACTTGTTCCTAAGGGATAAGAAAGTTTTCATAGGATTATCTAGCGCAACTTGGCTAGTATTTGTAAGATATTTTTTTATCATAATCAGGCATGTATGTGTGGCATGTGAGGGTACATGTTTTAGATCTATTGTAATTGATAGATAATTGATGGTTGATATCTCAATTTCTCATTGTTGACTTATTGTTTTTGTTTTTTCTATTGTGTTGTGTTGTTATCTTTTGAGGTTTCTCCATCCTTCACTGTATCAAGTAGTATCAGATCAAGGTTTTGCATCCTTAGGGTTTTCTTTTGAGGTAGTGGTAAAGACAATATAACCTAAAATGAATGAGGATTGTGGAGATGACTAGGAGAAATTCTAGAAGTGGAGAACGACATGCAGACCCAGTAGTTTTATTTTTTTGAGGGAAATATCTGCAAGATTAGAAGCACTAGAAACAACCTAGAGGAGAGGACAACATATAGAAGATGCAAGTGATGAAGAAAGAGATGAAAAGAATCAAAATAAAGTAGTAAAAGGAGATAACCTTGAAGCACAACCTGAGTTGAGTCAAGGAGAGGAAATATTCATTAGGGCATTGACAAATGTTAATTAGATACCTCATTTCAATCCACCTGATTATCATGGTAACCTAGATGGTGATGAGTTGATAGATTGGATCAAAAAGATGGATAAATATTTTGCACTTGAAGGAACTGATGAAGAAAGGAAAGTGAAGTATGCTTGCACCAAGTTGAAAGGACATGCATCCTTATGGTGGGGAAATTCTAGAAAGATTAGAAAAGAAGAGGTAAAGACAAGATCAAGTCTTGGGATAGGATAGTGAACAAGTTAAAAGTTAAGTTTCTAGTTGAGGACTATCAAGTGAGTTTGTTTAGAAAGTTGAAGAACTTGAGGTGGAGATATCTAAGTGTTAAGAGTTGCACTGAATAATTCTACAAGTTGGGCATCAGATTTGGTCATATAAATGATGAAACTGAACAAGTTTCTTTCCACCTTAATGGTTTGATGATGTCAATTCAAGATAAAGCCAGTCTAGTGCAGATTAGGAGTATGGAAGAGGCTTATAAGTTGGCATTGAAGAATAAATAAAAGCTTAACCAAAGGCATTAGTAGAGACAAATAGGTAGAGATGGAAGATTCCAAAGAGGTAGAGGTAGATCTACAACAGATATGAGTACAAATCAGATAGAAGTTAAGGACACTAATCAGTATAGGAGGAATGATAGGAGTTCTTATCGGAATGATGGATAAGGAAGTGGTGAAAGAAGGAAGTTCAGTGGCACTTGTTTCAAATGTGGTGAAGCATGACATAGAGCCTTTGAATGTAAGCAAGGTAACTCTGAGAAGAAAGAAAAGGGAAATAGGAGAACAACATTTTCAGATGAAGAGTCCATTGGTTCAGTGAAAAAAAACAAGTAGAGGAAGGTGCAACCTTAATGACTTAGAGGATCCTATATCATGGAAAATAATAGAAGGAATCTGTACAAAGGAATAATTTTTTTAGAAAAAGATGTAAGGTACAAAACAAGGTGTGTAACATTGTCATAGATAATGACATTTTATATATTCTTTCTTCAGAGGGGTTATTAGTTGACAAAATGAAGTTGCAGAGGACGAAGCATCCTAAGCCATATCCGATTACATGGATCCAAGATGAGAATAAGGTGTTGGGAAATGAACAATGCCTAGTTAAATTGAAGATTAGGAAGTATTATGATGAGGTTTTTGATGATATTATGCCTATGGATGTGTGTCATATCTTTTTGGGTAGAACATGATAGTAGAACGATGTTTGTACACTATTATTGTTAATGAGATGAAACAAAAGTTGTTGCCTTTAGAGGAACCCCTTTTAAGAGTGAAGTATGTACCAGTGAAAGAATCTGTGTGGTAGATAGAATGAAGTTTTTGGATGACATGAAGCATAATAATGTAATTTTTTCTTTAGTACCTAAAGATTCTAAGGATAATGATTTGAGAGAAAAATATCCTAAATAAATCAGTAGATTGTTTAATGAGTATGGGGTAAAAGCACAATAATCTGTCACCTTTTAGGCTAACTTATCAGTGTAACCACCTGAATTTGGTCTGTCGCAACTATAGACCCTATTTTCCCTAAGTGTGATCATACCCTCGGTTTATGTCCAAATGACCTTGTTACTGCTTCGCATAATTCTTTAAATCAATTTAATATCCTAGGTGATTTTTATCACTGATTTATATTAACTATTATAGCCATACAATTCAAATCAATTTCGACCAATCAAATCAAATCAAAATCAAACATGGCTATA
>MU228067.1:1430535-1481178 GCA_018584345.1 Thuja plicata | reverse complement strand
AAATCAAATACCCACTTGCAATTAACCCATTCCCCTAGCCTATTTAATTTAATTAAAATGGCTATAGTCCCCTAATTATTAAAAAGCAATTTCATTGTTTAAATAATTAATTCCTATATCTCTAAATAAATTAAATAAGTTTATTTTGATTTATTAATATTCCCCTAAACCCCAACCTAACCCATCTCAACCACTTCTACCCTGGGTTCTAACATTCTCAACCCATTCACCCATGCTAATCTAATCCTAATCCTAAATTCTTCTCTAATCCACCTCCTAATGTTGTCACATTCCATTAAGAAATACTTAGCAACTCCACCCACTTGAGAAAGTCCACTTTCTCAAGCTGGACTTTCTTAAAGTCCATACTCTCTTACATCCTCCCTTCCCTCTTTAAGGCCTTCATTAATGCTTTCATTAATATGAAGACCTTAACCCCATGTCTCTCCCATGCCTTATTAATGCCTTGGGCATTAAAGGCTCTTACATATTCATTTATGAGTCTCCAAATTCATAAATGAACCTTGTCCCCCCTCTCTCTCTCTCCCATTCTTCTATAAATAGAAGCCTATTTTGAGAGCAAATAAGCCTTCATCTTAGATCAAAATTATATTTTTATGCTGTTAGATTCACTCTAGACTTACATTTCATCTATTATCTCATGCTAGTTCTTAGTTTTTATTTCATGTTTTAAAGCTAGATTGTATGCTTTTTCTCATTTTTAGCTTATTTTTAATCAAATCCTTCATGCTAGGATAGTATTGGTCACTGATTTGGAGCATATTCTGAGGGCTAAATATGCAATTGACTACACTCTTTCTAGTTAGAAGGCAATAGGCCGATATTAGTGGTTTCGAACATTTTGACTAACCATTTGTGCTAATGCAATGACCTATTGAGTGTTTGTGTCATTTTCAACAGGTACCCATTTACACACACACAATCAGCACAGCTGAATTTTAGTATTTCTAACTTAAAATTAATTTTGGTCAAACATATGGTCTATCTAGATTCATTATAGTTAAGTTATATAAATTATTTAATGTTTCCAATTGGAAATTTATATTAAATGCATGCTTTATACCACTATGAGTCCAATTACCGTAGAAATAAAATTATTTCAGAAAAGTGACATTGGAATAACTCTAAGTCTTTTTAATGATATTTTTTAAAAAATAAAAAAAATACCCTTTTGTAGAGATCAGAGTCAAGAATATCTCTTATAGATTTTATAGTGTTATAATTAGACATAGTCTGTTATAATTAAAAAAATATTGCAAGTAGGTATTTTAACAGTCAAGGAGATGTTGATTCGGAGAAAGGAAAAAAATAGTAAAACATATTAAATAAATTTGAAAAACATATGATACACTAGAAGAGAGAGTCCTCTTCAAGAATATGTATTTATTTTTTCGATTGGGATATATTTGTTATGAAAAATATGGCGGGAGATGAAAATTGTCGATTTTAGGTGAGTTGGAATTTGAATTGTTATAAAAGAGAAAATATAGGTCACAAACTAATTTTTATTTCTTCATGCACTAGCTATATATGTCATCTATAACATTTTTTGAAATTAGGGGAAAAAATGTTTATTTACATATAATTTTTTGGCGGGAACTAGACCCCTAATTTTCAATATGTTTTTGCAACGGAAAAATCATCTTTAAAAATTAAAAAAACATATCAAAACTTATTCAAAAAAAATATTAAAAATATTAATCAGAAACTTTATCCATTTTAAAATATTTTATTAGTTTACATCATCTTCAAATTCCAAACATAAATGTCACTTTTATACTATTGAAGTTGAACAACTTTGATTTTGTTAGCCTTTTCCTTTATAAAAGGGTGACAAATTATTGTGCTTTTACCCTATGTTGATATCATATCAGCTAATATACCTAATGAATTACCACGATACCAGGGCTAGTTTAACAAATAAGGAATAATATAGGATGACACTAGAAGAGATGAAGAACTCAATAAGCAAGTGAAAGATTTGTTGCAGAGAGGGTTGAATAGACAAAATCTGAGTCCATGTGTAGTACCAGTTGTATCAGAACCTAAGAAGGATGGAAAATAGAGGATGTGTACCGATTCAAGATCCATTAATCAAATTACAATTAAGTATTGGTTTCCTTTTCTAAGGATTGATGATTTGATGGATTGTTTGAGTGGAGCCAATTAATTTACCAAGATTGACTTGAAGAGTGGATATCATCATATTAGAATTAGAGAAGGTAATGCGTGCAAGACTACATTTCAGACAAATGAAGGATTGTATGAGTGACTGATAATGCCATTTGGATTATCTAATGCACCTAGTGATTTCATGAGTTAATGAATGAAGTCTTGAAGAGATTCTTGGTTAATTATGTCATTGTGTGGATGTATGACATCTTGATCTTTAGTAAAAGAAAAGAGGAACATTTGTTTAATGTTAAACAAGTATTGCAGAGGTTGAGAGAAGAGAAGTTGTTGATAAACATCAAGAAGTGTACTTTCATGAAAGAGGGGTTAGTATACTTGGGATTTGTATTGATAGCTAAGGGATTGAAGATGGATCCTAAGAAAGTGAAAGTCATTGTTGAGTGGCCCAAACCTAAGAGTATTGGAGAAGTCAGATAATTTCATGGGTTAACTAGTTTCTATTGGAATTTCATCATAAACTTTAGTTCAATCTATGGACCCATGACTGAAACTGCGAGAGGAGCTAGAAAAGAGTTCAAATGGACACATGAAGCATAAAGAATTTTTTATTTTTTGAAGCATAACGTGACAGAACAACTGGTATTTTATTTACTTGATTTCAATAATGTATTCAAGTAGACTGTGATGCTAGTGGAAATGTAATTGGAGCTATTTTGACTCAAGAAGGGAGACATGTTTCTTATTAAAGTGAGAAGTTGAATGATGCTAAGAGAAGGTATTTAGTGTATGATCAATTCTATGCTATAATTCTAGGCTTGAAGAATTGGAGACATTACTTGTTACCTAGGGGGTTTTTATTGTATACTTATCATAAAGCATTGAAGTATTTGGGAAACCAAGGTATGTTGATTCAGAGACATATGAGATGGGTTTAGTTCATGCAGAGTTATATCTTTGTGTTGAAACATAAGAGTGGTGTGGAAAATAAAGTTTTTGATGCTTTGAGTAGGACTTTGTTGACTGAGATGAAGATTGCAATATTGGATTTTTCTTAATTGAAGACCTTGTATGAGGAAGATCCAGACTTTGTTGAATCTTGGAAGGCTTGTAAAGAACCTACTATTGGAGAATAAGTAAGTGGTTAAATTATTTCATTTAGGATGGAATGTTGTTTAAAGGTGTATCATATTAAAATAGAAGCGTCCATGTTGATGCATGTTTATACCTCCTTAGTAGGATGTTTTGGCCCTAATTTAAAATCCTTTATGGACTTGTGGATGTACATTTTCTTTTGTGCTATATCAGGCCCATATTTCTGTCATTTAGTGTTGTTCTTTTCTCTATCCCTGAGATCTTGGACCATCCCCCAATGGACTGATCCATCAGGGCATAGGCCGAGGTCAGCCTCCCAATGAGGTTGGGCACCTTGGGATTCCGGGCCCTTCTCAGGTTCTCAATTTGTTCTCCCACCTTGTGCATTCAGCCCTTTTCAATTTAGATCGCTAAATTGGTATAAAATAATTCCTACTCACTTAATTTATGGAGGAGAGATCTTCAAGAGGTTTTACATTTTTGTCTACAATCATTCCAAGAGCATTCATAAGCATTTCCTAGGAACATTGAAGGAGATCTTTTGCAACCATTGAAGACTTCAATAGTTCAAGATATTTTGCATTCAAGAAGCTTTCAAGGATCTTTGAAGGATTTCATTAGAGGACTTTTCATCATCATTCCATTATCATGCATTTTCTTTTCAAATTCTACATTCCCTCTTTGAAGATAATGGAGTTGGTTATCAAGGAAGGGTTTGTTAATTCATTCTTCATTTGCATTTGCATATCTGAGTTGAGGATATGAGAACATCTACATCCATAGATCCATGAATTGGTATGATTGGTATATTTAATTTTATGAGATATCCTACATTCCTAGAGGATTGAACAACATTAAACACTTCTACATCCTTATGGATTACAGATCTGGATCCTTCACGAGGGTTTCTATAGAGTAAAGTGAATTTGTACATTTTCTTTTATTTTACATACATTTTCATTCATGGTTAATTCCTAAACTAGGAATTGACCTAGGAAATCCCCTCCCCAACTAAAAAATATAGTTTTACTTGTAGATTTAGGTATACAGACTTGCAGAATCAGATTCAGAGCCATCAGAAACATGTTACGATCACACATTCTAGTTTCTGCAAAATCTTGTAGAGTAGGTGCATGTTGCCTTCTGCCTAGTCCTAGGTTGATTTTCTAAATTTCATCATCCATCCTCCAAGTCGGCATATTCCCAAGATAAAAATATTTTTGGGTTATGAAGATCTCAAGTTTTTGGTTCGAGATTTTGGGAGTACAATTGTGGATATGAGTTAGAACACATACATTTAAAGCATTAAAAGGTGAGTTGGTGTATTTCATTAATTAATTTGAGTATTTACATTTTAGATCTGGTCTATTTCATTAGTTTCAACATTTTATTTTCCTTCCTAGTTGACTATACCCAACACCTAGCAAATAACGTCTTCTTTCTTAGCACTTGGTTAGATTGTTGTTTTTCATTGATACCACTAGATAACCAGGGTTGTATTAATCTAACTTGGATCTAACCTAGGGATTTTCTTAGGAGTTCTCTTCCTTTGTGACCCCTTTTCTTGAGGTATATAGATAGATATACATTCCCCACATAAAATGTATATTTTTCTATATACATTTTGGAGAACCCGTACCTTACATGCCTTGTATTCCTTTTGTTGTGGTTAAAGTTAATATTTTAGATATTGATTTATGCATTGTGTCTTATTTATATTTTATACAATCATTGGATCTAGCTTTATTTTTCATTCTTTATTGTCATTAGATCTCATTTTGGTGCTTGAAAAAGCTTTTGTGTGATCTCCCTTTGGCTTTGCCTTCCTTTTTGCATGAGCTTTATTACTTTGAATCCAACCTATAGTATCCCAATTAGAATAAGTTGTAGACTCATGGATTATTTTGATCCTAATTCTTATTTCTTCCCTAGGAACCTTGACGATAACATGATCCCTTATAATCCCAATCCTTCCATAGAGAATACATCTTCTCATTCTTCCTATCATGAAGATGAAGCTTTAAGAGTTCCTCCTTCCCAATTTCAAAAGATCACTAGTGACCTTGGAAAGATGAAAAGTTGGCTTAATTAAGAGAATCATAATCTTGATAGTATTAGCGCTATTGAAGCCTTAAGGAGAGTTATACACAATGATAAAAATGGTATTAAAATATCTTGCATGGTATCTCTCACCTTGTTGTTTCTAATTTTAAAAATTCAGCCAAAGGTGCGTAGGGGTTAGGGTATGTTCCATCTACTATGATTGTTGAACCTTCATTGCCTATCTCTCTTCCTATTCCTAGTGTTCTTACTTATGTGCCATCACTTATGGACACATCCATGTAAGTTTCTAATCCTATACATGTGATTCTTCCTAATGCCTCCATTTTGTCTCTTCATGTGAGTGTTCCACCTATTTCATTACCTACCTCTATGCCTTCTTATCATAGTGTGCCTTTTACATATTCCAATCCCATTCATACAACTATTTCAAGTGTTCCTCCTATGACTTCTAGTGTTATCTCTACTTCCTACACTTTTTCTAGTGTATCCAATGTGTCGATGGCTACTATTTCCTCTAATGATTCAACCATCATTAGTATTTGTCAAACTATTTCATCCTTGTAACAAAAACTTTCTTCATTGATTCAATCCAAATTTCATGTGCCTATAAGTGACATTGCTAATCCTTTGTCCTCAAACATTATCCATGCAGTTATCCCCCAACAAGTTGACATGCCTCGTCTTGATACTTATAATGGTAAGGGTGACCCTATGACTCATGTTAAGACCTTTCAAACCCTATGTAGGAACTTTCCCAATGATCATAGGTTCATGACCAAGTTGTTTACTAGGACCTTTCAAGATAAGGCCTTGTAGTGGAATTGTTCTTTACCTCCCTATTCTATTGATTCCTTTCAAAAAATGCTAATACTTTTATTCAATAATTTTAAAACAATATTGGTCCTCGAGTTTGTTTGATCGACTTAATGCATTGCAAACAAGGAGTTAAAGAAAAAGTTACTGACTTTATTAGTAGATTTAAACATTTGTATCCCTATATTTCTTATCTTATGCATTACATTTATATACAACATATTTTTATTGCTAATTTACAAAAAGACATTAGAGATAAGATTCTGCTTAGCAAGTTTACTTCATGTTCCCAAATTTTTGTAGTGCTTCACCATTATCAATTACAAGTGAGTCAATTTGAGAGCACCACTCCAATGGATCCTTTACTATTTGATAAGAGTGATTCTTCCTCCCATATGAATAAGCTCCATAAACCTAACAACTATATATCAAGATCAACAAAGCGTCGAATGCAGTAGATGAATAAGTAGTTGTTGCATCCAAGGGTGTCTCTTCTTCTTCCTCTATTTTTTCCCTAATCATAAGTATACTCCTTTATATGAGTCTTTGAAAATTTTCATGGAAAATTTGTTAAATTCTAATATCATTAAACTTCTTCCTATTACACATATTTACCCGGCTATGATGGATTCTAAGTCCTTTGATCCCAATGATTTTTTTTGATATCATTGTCATCCTGAACATGATACTGAAAAGGTGTTATTCCTTGAAGAATTATATCCAAGAAGTGATTTATTCCAATGTTAGATCTATTAATGTTGATGCTAGCCATGAAAACAAATCCGTAGAACCACCTAACCATAACCTGTAGATTTATACTAATTTGTTTCCTTCTCATTCTACCAACACCATTGCCCAACCTTCTTCCTCTTCAACATAGATTGCCTATGTTGAAAATATGGAAGAATCTAACCATATTGTCAACCATGTTGAACATGAATCCTTTCCTAAACCTCAACCCATGCCTAAATCAAAACCTAAACCTAGTAGACAACTTCCTATATCCTTTGACCATTTTGAATTGATTAAAGCTCCTGATGATCCTCTTTTTATTGCTACTAGGGTTGTTGACACTCCTTACCATGGTACTATTATGGATCCTACTTCCATGGTGAATGTTATAAGTGAAGAGGATCTTTTTAGAAAAAACTTGGAATGATATTTCTATGATATGACAGACGCTTGGATTGAAACTTGTAATGGATTTCTTTATCATCCTCATTGTTATATTTCCTTTCTTGTAGAGATTTGTGGTAAATTTTTGGATACTACCTTTGATGTCATCCCTACTTCTGATCAGTTTCACATTAATCTTGGTTTTCCTTGGTTGTCCCCTATGAAAGTCGTAGCTTCTCCTATCCACAAATCTATTAATTTTCCTCATGATGGAATGATCAAGACCATTAACCATAGTATTTACCATCCTTCTAGGCCTCGAGACTGTGCTTATCTTGATTTCTTTTGGTCTTCTTTACCTACAGTACCTCCAACCTGTCATGATTACCTTTTTTGATCTTATCAATCATTTAAACATAGAAAGATCATTGAATTGAGTTTACCCAACCTTGATCCTACTGGTGGTGTTTTACCTATTTCACTAGTTCTGCCTTTGTCTTATTCTTTCACTTCTATTGAGAAGCCTCTTGTTCCTATCTTTCAACATAGTGTTGTTCCTTTAGTTCCCCCTTCATAGGGAGAAAAGAACCTGGTGTTTATTGTTCCCACTCCAACTTCTATCTCTAGCAAGACGAAACGTAACTGACATTCCCATGACCATCACAAGAAGCATATAGCTAAAGAAAAGGCATGTGCACATGCTTCCCAAAACATTTTACCTTCCTTTGACCAACCAATGCTTGTGCTTGTGGAGGAATTTAATAATCATAACACTATTCAAATGAATAAACATGATGATTCTATTTGTATTTTGGATTCTATTATGATTAATCTTGATGAAGAAGATACCCTTGATGATATTATTGATGCTAACACTAATTTTCATGCTAGGAATTCTGATGGATATGAGACTATTGATCTGGATCATGATTTTCCTAACATGATTTCAAAACAACTATCAATCACTCCTATTATCGAATACAGTGATCCGTAACATGGTCATTGTTTGGAACTATAAATGTTTCCTACTATGTTGGATGTTTCTCCTCTTTCCAGTTGCCCACCCTCCCTAAATGATAGAGCCCAAGATAGGGGGGCAGGCAATGAGCTTGATTGGCTTCTCTAGCATGGTAGTCTTTGTGTAATTTTCCTATCATGTTGTGTTTCCCCCATGATGTGCTGCTTGTAATATGTTTTGTTTAGGTTTCTTTAAATGATCCTTGTTGCTTTTTTGGCGCAAGGTGATAAAGCAATCAAAATGTTGTAATCATTCTTTTATTTGTATCTTTCTTCTTCTATATAAATATCATTATATGTTGTGTTGTACATGTTCTATTATTTGTAAATGTTCCTTTCTGCAGTCCTCTTGGGATATTGCGACATGGTAGCACTAAATATGTTTGATCTGTATGATGTTAGTCCAAAAGACTCTTCTTCATAACTCTTACGTATTTTTCTTCCATTGCGTTGTAGTTCTACTTCCTTTGGAGAATGATGACATTTATTTTGACATTAAATTTTATAAATTACCTTATGATCATACTAACCTAGACGTTAGTAGATCCCTTTGTACTTTTTCTTTTTGTTATGTACATATTTCCCTTGATATGTCTTCTCTTGGGGGTATTTCATAGTGGAAACATCTCATGTGGATGTGTGTAAGCTCTGTTAAAATCATTACTCCCATTGAGGCACATGTAATTGATTTAATGCGAGGGCATACACTTTACTCACATTTTTCATACATGCACTATAACATCTTTGTTTCTTTGAATCCCTTTATGGATTACTAAACAATCCTAAAGGCCTGATTCTCTTTCAAATCTCTTCTTGGATTACTAAAAATATAGAACACTTGATCCATATTGTTGCATCTCTTTCTAATCCATGAAGGATACACACATCCTTATGCCTAGATAATCTTTTGCAATTTTTGTCTTTTGGAAATACAGTTTCCTAAGGGTGACTCCTTGATGGTTTGACTAGCATGCACAAAAACTTGCTCGACTGTTCAACACCATCTTTTGTTGCAACATTGCCTTTTGGTGTGGTCCACAATAAGACACACACATTGTACTAGGAGAGTTAATCACACTCCTTTTTTTCAGTGATATCTCTCTTGTTATGATTTTAGAGCTAAGAAAGACTCAATTTTGTTGGGGGCTTGATAGATTTCATGTCTACTTAGTCGTAATGAGGTTATCTTATGCATTTTTTATCTACTTTGCTGAGAGTTTGAGTTAGGCTCAAACTCCCACTAAAGTGGGGGCTAAATGTATCATCTTAAATGGAAGCACCCATGTTGAGACATGTTTATCCCTCCTTAGTATGATTCTTTGGACCTTATTTAATGCCTTTATGGACCTATGAATTTACCTTTCATTTTGTGCTAGATCGGGGCCCTGTTTCTACCCTTTCCCAATGTTCTTTTCATTTTCCTCGAGATCCTAGAGCATCCCCTGATGGACTACTCCACTACGGGATAGGTTGAGGTCATCCTAGCCCTTGGGGTCAATCAAAGGTTAGCCACCCCCTGAGGTTGGGCGCTTCAGGATTCTAGGCCCTTCTCAAGTTTTCAATTTCTTCTCCCACCTTGTGCAATCACCCCTTTTATATTTCAATAGAAAAATTGGTATAAAAGGAGGCCAACTGAGTTCATTTTGTAAGGAGAGAGTTTCAAGATCTTTTACATTTTTGTCTACAAGCATTCCAAGAGCATTGAAGGGGATCTTTATCAACCATTGAAGACTTCAAAATTTCAAGATATTTTGCATTCAAGGAGATTTCAAGGATATTTGAAGGAGTTCATTGGAGGCCTTTTCATCATCATTACATGATTATGCATCTTCCTTTCAATGTCTAGCTTCCTTCTTTGAAGATAGTGGAGTTGGCTATCAAGGAAAGGTTTGTTCATCGTTCTTAATTTCTATTTACATATCTGATTTGAGCATATGAGTACATCAACATCCATAGATCTATGACTTGGTATTATTGATCTATTGGATTTGATGAGATATCCTACATTCCTACAAGATTCAACAAAATTGAGCACTTCTACATCCTTGTGGATTACGGATCGAGATTGTCTGCGAGGGTTTTTACAAAGTAAGGTGAATTTGTACATTTTATTTGATTTTACATACATTTACATTCAAGGTTAATTCCTAAACAAGGCATTGATCGAGGAAAGTTCTTCCCCAACAAAAACAAACATTTTTTCCTTGCATATTCGGGTATACAAACTTACAGATTCAGATTTGGAGCTGTCAAAAATAGGATGTTGTCACAAATCCTGATTCTGGGAAATCTTGTAGATCAGGGGGATGTCAACTTCGGCCTATTCTTGGGTTGATTTTATACATGTCACCATCCACCCTCCAGGTTGGCATAATCTTGAGATAGAAAGATTTCTGGGTTTTGAAGATCTCGGGTTTATGGTTCCAAATTTGGTCCTGTTTGGGTTTCCGAGTTGTTTCGGAAGGAGAATTGGAGATATGGGTTTAAAGACATACATTTAAAGAATTTAAATGTGATTTGGTGTATTTAATTAATTAATTTGAGTGTTTACATTTCAGATCTGGTCTATTTCATTAGTTTCAGCATTGTCTTTACCTTCCTAGTTGACTATACCTCACACAAAGGAAATAACATCTTCTTTCTTAGCACTTGGTTAGATTCTTGTTTTGTATTGATACCCCTATATCACTTGGGTTGTATTAATATAACTTGGATTGAAATAGAGATTTTTCTTAGGAGATCTCTTACTTTTTGGCCTCTTTTCTTGAGGTATATAGATAGATATACAGCCCCCACATAAAATATATCTTTTATTTATATACAATAGGTAATCAGTAATGTATACCTAGGAGTTCCATGAGAGAATATAATTAAGGAAAAAACATAGTGGAGGTTTAGCAGGACATTTTGGAATTGATAAGAAGATAGCTTTGGTGAGTGAGAACTACTTTTGGCCATAATTTCATAAGGGTGTGAGGAATTTTGTACAAAGTTGTAAGGTATGTCAAGTTGCAAAAGGAAGTAGTCAGAATGTGGGGTTGTATACACCTTTTTCAGTACTATTTAGACCTTTGGAGGAGATTAGTATGGTGTTTGTGCTTGATTTTCCAAGACCACAGAGAGGTTATGATTCTATCTTTGTGGTTTTATATAGATGTTCAAAGATGACACATTTTATTCGATGTATCAAGACTACATATAAAGTTCATGTAGCTGATTTATTTTTCAAGGAGATTGTGAGGTTACATGGATTACCTAAGAGCATTGTATCAAACAAGGACAATGGATTTGTTATTTATTTTTGGAGGACACTTTGGAAAAATTTTTAATTTGATTTAAAATTTAGTTCTAATTTTCATCCACAAACTGATGGATAGACAAAAGTTGTGAACATGAGTTTACAAAACTTGTTGAGGTGTTTGGTTGGAGATAAGCGTGGAAATTGGGATTTAGTTTTACCTCAAACATAGTTTTCTTCCAATAATTTAGTAAATAGGAGCACAGGGAAAACACCATTGGAAATGGTTATTGGTTTTAATCCTAAGTGAGTGGAAAAATTAATGGATATCATACATGAAGTTATGTAAAGTGTTGACAGAGAGGAGTTTTCTGAGGTTATGAAGTCATGTCATGAAGCAGTGAGACATCATTTGGAAGAAATGTACCAAGTTTATTAAATGAGAGCAGAAAGGAAGTGAAGGCATAATTAATTTCAAGTGGGAGATGAAGTTATGGTTTACTTGCATAAGGGTCAATTTCCTATTGGTACTTATAATAATTTGAAGATGAAGAAGTTTGGTCCTTGTTAGGATCTTGAGGATATTTGATTTAGGGAATGCATATGAAGCAGAGTTACCCAAGGATATGGATATATCACTGGTCGTCAATGTTTCTGATTTGTAAAAGTATCATTAATCATGTTGCAATGGTATTGATGAGTTAGAGTCTAGACAACAGTATCCTAAGAAGAATTTAGAACAAATAGAGTGGATTTTGGATAGTAAAGTTGGTCAGAGTACAAGCGGTAAGCATTATTGGAATATCTTATCAAGTTGAAGGATATACCAGTGGAAGATTGTTCATGTATTTCGTAGGTTGAGGTTGACCAATTTGGTTTTCCTTTGGCCCCAACAAAGTTAGGGACTCACTTTTCAATTACCCCAGGTGTCTGACACCAGATCATCTTGGGATCTTAGAAATATTGCATCAACCAAAAGCATTTTCTTTCAGTTGTTAGTATTTTATGTTTTCAGTCTTGTGTTTCTATTGGTGATAGATATGTACTTGTTAATTTTGGTTATGGTCATGACAGAGTGTTTGTGGCTTCTTGATAGATCATTTCCTATGATCGCACCTCATTTGGTTTCATCGTGCATGAGTTATTGTGGATCTTTGTGGGAGTGTAATGTTCTTCATGTTACTGATCTCTGGTTGGGATTTTGATCATTTTCTTGATCTACTGATTGGTTTTTTTGAGTGTGACCATGTCAGCTCACTTATACGTTTGAGGTGGACCTTGTTGTATGATCACATCTCTTATTGTTTGCATTAGAAGTTGATCTAGTTGTTTTGGGTCATGACCTAATTATTGCAAAACATTTTCTTATTCTTGGAAAATGTGATATTTTCTAGGTTAAATGATGATTTTAATTTTTGTTTAAGCTTAGAGACTTGTTCCTAATGGATAAGAGAGTTTTCATAAGATTATCTAGTGCAAATTGGCTAGGGTTTTTTAGATATTTTAAATCATAATCACGCATGTATTTCTGGCATGTGAGACTATATCTTGTAGATCTATTATAATTGATTGACCGATGATAATTGAAGGTTGATCTCTCATTTTATCATTGTTGTCTTTTTTTTCTTGTTAGTTATATTGTATTGTATTTTTTTCAAGGATCAGACTAATATTTTGAGGATGATCCATCCTTGACTACATCAATGTCCAAGGTCAAGAATGTTATGTTAGAAAACTTGAGGAGAAATTTTGAAAACTTGAAAATGGAAGACAATGAGACTATGCATAGTTTTATGACTCAGGTTATGAATATTGTCAATCAATTAAGATAATATGGAGTTGACTTCTCAGATAAGAGACTTGTTGAGAGATTTATCAGATGTTTTCCAAATAAATTTGAAATTTTTGTTGTGCCCATAAAGGAGTTTAAGGACATAAGTAAAATGCAAAAAGATTAATTGGATGGTTCTTTGATTGCACATGAATCAAGGATGACTAGGTATGATGACAATCAATTGGAGAATGCTTTTAAAAATCAACTACAAGTTACTAAAGGTAGAGGCAAAGGTTGAGGAAGGTCAAGTAATAATGGAAGAGGTGGAAAAAGCATTAATCAAAGAGACAACAAAATTGATTCAAAATGTAAAGAGAAATTTCAAAGGAACTATTCTAACTTCAGGGGGAGTGTGAGAAATAATAATGGAAGAGAAAAGGAACTTAAACAATCCAAGAGAGCTAGATAAGGGAGAAATGTTACCATGAGAAAATAATATCTAAGGGCATTCATCAAAAGAGAAAAAGGCAAAGAAGACAAGATATTTTATAAAAGGAAAAGCAAAGAAAAACCCCTTTGTGATATTATGAATGAGGCCATAGCCTAAAGAGATAAAAGAAAGAGAGAGGAAGAGAGAAAAATGAACATTGCAATAGATTCATCCTAGATCATTCTTCATCCTTGCATTGAGAGAAATGAGAGAGGAGAATCTCTTAGAGAGAGAGAGAGAGAGAGAGAGAGAGAGAGAGAGAGAGAGAGAGAGAGAGAGAGAGAGAGAGAGAGAGTGTCCCAAGTCTATGAATGCCACCATTCATAAGTGTGTGTGACATGTGTCAAAATCCTCTTAAGGAGGAATAAACTAATTTCCCTATTAAAGGAATTACATAAAATGAGTTGTCCTCCTACTAGAGGACAAAATACATGTAGGGATTCCATAGGAATATCCTGATTAAAATACGAGTAAAGATTAGATATTCTAACACCCCCCCCCCCCTTTAATCTTTACTTGGGGTGTTTACAACAAGGGGTATGAAACCCAACTTTTACAAAATCCTGCAACTTGATCTTCAATATAAGGAAGAAATTGTATTGTCTTCAAGTTTGCAAGTGGTCTTCTAGAAACATGATGTACAAGCAGCATTGGTAGAGCCAAGAGAAGTGGACGAGTCCTTAAAATGTGCTCAAGTGGATGTATATGCACATCTTCAAGTAGTCTTATGATACATAGGACATGTGGAAATGAATCGATGTCTTTATTGGGCCTTGATGGATCACCTAAAACATAGAACAAGAAAATAAGACAACTATCAACAAGTAGAATTCAATCTCATATTCAAGTTAGTATATCTTTTGGAATTTGTAAAATAAAAGTATAATTTTAAGAAACTCTCATAGTGAAAACTGAGTTAGAGATAAAGACAAATGTATTTGTTCACCAAAATGCAATGGAGCTAACATGATACTAAGATAGAATAAATTCTCAAAGTTTGAAAATGAAAAAGTTAGGTACGAAAGAATTAATCAATCCTCTCATGAAAGATATATACTAATACACAAATGACCACAAACAAGGTCAAATAATGAAAACCTGCATCAACACTGCGTCAATCACATGGATATAGACAGTCCACTAATGAGTCATCCCACTACAAGTGAATGGGTCTTGACTCCATCACCTACACGACCCACGATCTAAGCAATGAAGAATGCAGTGCATTATCATGTTAGTATATAAATAAATATAAGAGAGACAATGATAAATTGGTAGAATATGTGACTCAAGCACAAAATTAACTCAAGATCCTAATTTTCCAAGCATGTTTACTATTGTGAAACATAAGACGGGATTATGAGAAGTAATAACATATTGCCTTCAAGTAAATGTGAAATTGTAGGGAAACCCATGAAAAGTTATCCTCTCTTTGAGGAACAAAATAAAGGGTCATCCTCTCACCGAGGAACAAAATAAAGAACCATCTTTTCACAGAGGAACATAAGAATGAATCATCCTCTCACTGAGGAAAAAAATAAAGAATCATCTAGCTCTCACTGAGGAACATAATAAAGAATCATCCCCTCATGGAGGAACATAATAAAGAATCATCCTCTCACTAAGGAACATAATGGAGAATCATCCTCTCACTAATGAACATAATAAAGAAGCATCCTGTCACTGAGGAACATAATGGAGAATCATCCTCTCACTAAGGAACATAATGGAGGGAAATTTCATAAAAACATTAAGTGCATACCGTTTATAGGATGGAGGGATACTCCACGGGTCCCTTCGAAGAATGGGGTAACTATGAATCAACTATAACTAATGGGTCCTTCATAATTAACTGTGATTATTCGGTACCCTGATGCCACTTACAAGATGTAAAAAAATGAATATTAACGAATGGTATAAAACCATTGAAAATGCAACTATGTGCATGAAGAGATGCTCTAAAAGCATAAATTAGTAACTATGTGCAAATAGATTAATTCAAGCTCATCAATAAAATTAGTAATAATACTCATGAAGGAAATAGTGTAAGATAATTTCATAATCCTGAATAATTGGAGATAAAGAAGAGATAAATGTAAGAGAAACATTAATGTTATCGATATCAGTTAGAAACTCCATTGAAGGTGAACATGAGAACTGATTTGAAATAGATAATAGAACATAATTACTTGTTCGTAAAGAAATTTATAATTGAAAATACCAGACTAATATAGTAAATAGAATACTAAATATCTATGAGTGAAATAAAAGAATAATGAACAATTCAAAACGAAAAAAAAATAGAATTGAGCAAAGGAGATAATAAACAGTTAACATTAAATTGAATTACAAGGTGAAGTTCAATTTAACTGAATCTTAAACAAAATAATTAAGCGAGGATCTTAGTAAAAAAAATTAAAATTTGAGTTTGATGTCTTAGTAAACAAATTTAAACAAACAAGTATAATTAAAATTTAGAGTAAATTCACATACAATGAGATTTGATACAATGAAGAATATAGAGAAATATACAATGATTTGATTAGAGAAAGGTATAACAAAAAATGTATTAAAGTTACGAATGCACCAAAATAAGCTAGAATATTTATTAAAAAAAAATTAAAATCTGAGACAATTAAACAAATATAGTAGAACTAGATTGAAAATGAGATTTAAAGAATATAAATAACGGGTTTTTTTTAAAAACAACATTTTATTTTAAATTTATTAAGAATATAAAATTTAAAGTCTTAAAATTGATAAACTATAACTGATTGAATGTTTGAAGATGTTAAGTTGATGATCACCTAGCTGTAGAAAGTTAATGCAAGACATTAAATCAGTTAATGTATTGTATTGTTATTGATGTCAACTTGATATAATCTGATTGGTTATATACATATTGTCAAAGAATTCAAAGAAACACAAAGATAAAGGTTATGTTATTAGTAATGCATAAAAATTCAGTATACACCAAGTGACAACAAACATCGACGGACAGTGCACACCGACAGATAGAGAACCCCGATAGAAGAGTCACAGTGATACCCGAGAAAGATGCCTGAGTAAGAATTACTGAGCAGAACCAAAGAGAAACCTGAGAAGAATTGAATGTCATAGTGTTGTCGAATAGACAGACAACCTCGACAGATAGAGATGCCCGAGGACAACTGAAGTCAAGACCGAGCAAACAAGGAGTTAAACACCGATAAGAGCTGAAGTTCAGAAATGACAAAAGACTTAGCTGACAAGAGCTAAAATGGATTTAACTAATTGATTACATTTTTATCATCGACAAGTTAAAATCTACATATAAGATAGATATTATAGTCTAGTTTTATTCCAGTTGTCAAAGAGAAATCTGCAGGATAAAACTAAAGCAAGCTTTAAAGAAAGAATGTCGAGATTTGCGAATCATGTTAAAAACAATAAAGATAAAGACTTAGAAGTGGTGAAAATCATGTCTATAAGAGAGACAAGCTAATTAAGTATGAATGAGGGGAGGAGAATAGAAAAGGATGCTGAAAAGAATACTGGTGAAGAAGACTTCATACAGTCCTGATCAAACAAGCTAAAGAACAGAGCTAAAGATTTCTGAGGATACTGAGCAACAGAGAAGAAAGAGCATCACTGAGAAAAAAGAAGGGGAGAAAAGGAACATAAAAGAAACATTGATCATAAAGGTATTATGAGCTTACAATAGATCTGAACATCTACAAGTTTAAGTTGTATATATGAACAAATCATATATTGTTTCAGTTTAACCATTGATTTAGAAAATCTCTTAACAGAGTGGGATTTAATTATCCTTTATATATTGAGATACATGCCAAAGAGTATCAAAAAATTTCCCACAAAGATAACATAGTGAAATGCAAGATATCAAGTGACAAACTATTATATTAAATCCTCTAACAAGGTCACACTTAACTATGTGTTTGTAACCTTTAATAGGGTTGGCTCTTCACCAAGCTCACTTTAGAAGAGTGAAAATTTTGGGTTACCAGTCCCAAGTGGTTTTTCCCTTAATAGGGTTTCCACGTTAAAAATACATGTGTCAAATGTGTATATGGTTTATTTCCTTGATGTTTTTCTTTACATATTACTAAAATATGATTGATCGGTAAACATTAAGTTATTTACTGTATTTCGGTAAATGCTAGACTGCTATTCGGAAAAGCTTAAGAAAAAGGATTAACAGTGAACTCGGAGCAGTAGTTATTTGATAAGATTATTTAAAGGAATATATCTTGTAGGATTGAAGGTAACTAGAGGTTTATATTTGAGATATAAAATTTTGGTGGGTTTATTGGTTTAATTATTGAGGACATTAATTCACCCCCCCCGCTCTTAGTTATTCTAAAAATTGGTATCAGAGATTGTGTGCTTAGAAAGGGAGTTTAAAGACTCAATAAAAAGATCAAAAGATGAGAAAATGAGATGCGCCTAAGTTGAACAAAGACAAATTTTCATCATGGCAAAGCAGGATAAGACTCAACCTATCAGGTATTGGAAATGATGTTACTCAATACTTGGATACTGAATATGTGTTTCCTACTAGACCTCACACACTTGATCAATTGAGAGAAAATCATGAAGACAATTATATGATGATAGAACTTGCTTCCTCACTCTACGATGTTGAATTTGTAGATGTCAAAACATGCACCACTACAAAGAAAATGCGGGACAAGTTGAAGCTATTACATGGAGGATATGCAAATGTACTAAGAGCTACTTTGCAGAAAGCCTAAGAGGTAAATTTGATGACCTAAGAATGAAAGAAGGTGAAAACATCACTCAGTATAGCTGGAGAATCAAAGAAGTAGTCAATGCTATCAGAGGAGTTGGAGGTGTACTTGAAGAAGAAATAGTGGTAAGTAAGATCCTAAGAACCTTACTGCTTGTTTATGGTATTAGATTATCTGCTATACAAGAAATGAGAGCAGTAGCAAATACAAATGTCACTCTAGATATTTTAGTTGGTAGATGTATTTTAGTTGAGATGAATAACTTTGACAATAGTGTATTACCATCTATTGAATCTGCATTCAAATCTTCGTTCAAAATAAGTAAGTTAAGTCATAATTACACTATCAGAAATGATAGTGAAAGTAATAGTGATGACCAAGAACTTGATGAGATTGAAGCACTAATGGCTAGAAGATTTCAAAGAGGCAAAGGTAGATACAAAGGAAAATTACCATTGGTATGTTTTAATTGTAAAGAGATTGGACACTTTGCTGCTAGATGTCCTAACAAAAGAAAAGAAGACAGAAACAGTGACAGATCATATGAAAATAAGTTTGATAGAGGTGATGACAGAGATTACCGAAGCAACTGAAAATCTGACATAAGAGATACCTGAGACTACAAGGAAAAAGGGAAGAAAGATTGTTACCTGGCTGAGAACAAAGCTGAGAATACTGACACCGAATTTGATGAAGATATTGAGGTGGTATTTGTTTCTATGAAGGGTGATTTAGACAAAGAGGAAAGGTATGTTGAAATTGCACTCATATCTAAAGTTAGTAAAAATGATGTCTCGATTATTGATAGTGGATTTATTCACCACATGACTAGAGATAAGGAAAAGTTTGAAATGTTTGAGTATTATAATGGTGGATTAGTAATAATGGGTAATGAATCACCTTGTCCGGTTGAAGGTAAAGGAACCATAATGTTGAATAACCTAATCAGATGTGAAAATAAATACTGGGTAAAAGGACTTAACTATAATATATTGAGTGTTTCATAGCTAAATAACACACATCACTGAGTTGCATTTAAGAACAGAAAGGAAAATATTTTTAATGAATCAGGAAGGTTGATCGAAACTGGTGAACAGATAAAAGGTAACTTATTCTATCTTGATGATATTAACACCACTTGTTTAATGGCTAGAAACAAAGACATACTACTGTGGCATTGTAACATAAGAAAATATGTCACATTTGAAAATGTAGATGTTTGTGTGATGTGTGGGGAAGATAATATGTTCCTTTTAACCTCAAATGCACAAATGAAAGATCCAAATTGATTAACCCAAAAGAAGGATCAATGCACAAATGAATCATCCATTCAGAAATGAGAGCAAAGAAGAAAGATCTTAAATTCCCATTTTAGAAAGGAATGTATATGATAGTTATAGGAATTGAAATGGATGAAATGAAGTACCAACCTTAAAATAGTGTAGATCAAAGAATGTTGTCTTCTGAGGTCTGTAGGTTGTTTCTAGAAAAAATGAAGTATGATCCAGAACCAGAATGCAGAGACGAACAAAACCCAGAAATATTTTTCCATTCCTATGCTGTCTTATGATAAAGGTCAACCTTGACCCACAAATGTCAACCCTGACCCAAAATGTCAACCTTGACCTGCACAGATCCAAAAGTGACTCTGTTCACAAATTCTGAAAGTTTGTCGAAAAGGTTATCTAGATCTGAGTCCAAATCCATAGTCCCAAACTTGTACCTTCAAGAAAAAGAGATTTTTTTATTGGGGGGGGAGGGGTTTGCCTTGTTCAAACCCCGGTTTTGGAATCAACTTCAAATATATGTAATTGAAATTGCAGAAATAAACAAAGTAAATGCATAAATTCACCTTGCTTGTAAAAGTCCTTATGGAGGATACGAATCCTTGAATCCACAAGTATGTATGCACCAATGGATCTAAAATGTAGGATGAAGGATGTCTTCAATCAATTGCTTGTAGATCTCCAACACCAGGTCTTGAATGGGTTATTGATTTCGAAGAGGCTTGGAAGAAGGTAGATGGAGAGATCACCAAAAAGGGCACTATGTAGCTTGAATCCTTCAATGGCCTCCAATGGATCTCCTTCATGAAAATGGATACTTGAATGCTTGAGAATGGATGAATGATTGCTTGAAATATTTCCTAAATGCTTACTTGAATTGTACTTGAAGATAGTTTGAGAATGCTTCATCACCATTAGAAGACTTTTTGAAAATGAGAGGAGAAGGCTTCCTTTTATATGAAATTAGGGCACAATCTTCTAAGGAGCCCGAAATAGGAGAATTAAATTCCCATTAAATCCTTTACCCCTAGGAGAGGACCTATGTTAAATATAATTTAGGAATCACCGATTTAGAACCCGAAATAGCCAACCCGGAAGCGGGAAAAACTTTTTGCAAAGGCCGACCTCCAAAAACTATGAGACCCCAGGATTTGTACCCTGGGTCAAGGTCAACGTCAAGCCTAACCTAGGTCAGGGTCAAGGTCAACATAGACCTAAAAGGTCGACCCTGACCCTGAAGCCCAAAATCACCAGTCTGCAGTCCAGAATGCAGAAATCAGGCTAAACGAGAGTGAACCGCTTACTCAGAAGGGTAAACATGTCTATAATGGAAGTGCTTCCATTTTTTGACTATACATTTAGCCCCCACTTTAGCAAGAGTATGGACTCAACACAAACTCTTGGTAAAGGATAATATAGAGAAAGGAAAATCTTATTGGAATCAAAAGGGACAAAGAAATCCTCAAGCCCACAAGGGTCTTAAGTCTTTGTCAACCCTAAGATAACAATAAGAGAGACACCACTTTAAAGAGAAAGAGAGAGAGGAGTGGTTAGCTCGCCCAGTAAGATGTGTGTATCTCACTGTGAACCACAAAAAGGATAAGATGGCCCATCAAGAAAGCACTTGATAGTCACCCCATAAAGTTGTGTGCCTTTAGGCGGCTTCGTGTATGTATGTAATGTGTCTTCTAATGGATTTTATGAAGTACCCACGGATCCATATTCTTATATCCCCATGGAATACATTTGTAAAATGTGTATCTCTTCAGGATTTAGAAACTTATGTGTGTTACCCTCCGAGGATTTAGCATATTGAATTGTAATTGAATGTGTATCTCTTTAGGATTTAGCAACTTATGTGCGTTACCCTCAGAGGATTTAGCATGCTGTAAAACAAAATGTTAGAACAAAAATACATAATATAAAATATGTATTTAAAAGATGATACTGATGATAATAATTTGATTGCTGAAATATTTGTTGATGATATCATATTTGGTGGTAATGATATGTTATGCAAATCATTTTCTAATGAAATGAGAAAAGAGTTTGAGATGTCAATGTTTGGGGAGATCAAATTCCTTCTTGATCTATAGATTCTTCAACAGGATGTAGACATATATATCACACAATCCAAATACATCAAGGAAGTGCTAAAGATATTCAAGATGGAAGATTCCAAGCCAGTTGGAACACCTATGGAAACTATATGAAAGCTGACAAAGTAAGACAGGTCAACCGAGGTAAATTAAACCCTATATACATCTATGATTGGAAAACTCATGTATGTTGTTCATACTAGACCAGATATAACACAGGCAGTTGGAATAGTTGCTATATTCTCTGCTAATACCAAGGAATCACACATGACTTATGTCAAAAAAATTCTGAAATATCTAAAGAATACAGAGGACTATGGGTTATGGTATAAAAGAGAAGGAAAATTTGAGCTTCAAGTCTATACAGATGCTGATTGGAATGGAAACTTAGATGATAGAGAGAGCACAACAGGAGGAGCATTCTTTATGGGTGACAAACTTGTCACATGGATAAGTAAGAAGTAAGGATGCATCTCACAATCTACTGTAGAATCAGAATATGTGGCTGCTTCTGCAAATTGCTCTAACATTGCATGGATCAAACAATTACTGGAAGGTATGAATATGAAAATTCTTGAACCAATGATTATCTATTGTGATAATACCAGTGCAATAAACATTTTTAAGAACCTTGTCATGCATACTAAGACAAAGCATATTGCTAAAAATTATGATTACTTAAGACAACAAGTACAAGAGAAAGAGGTGATACTGGAATATGTTCAATCCAAGGAACAATTAGTAGACATTTTCACAAAACCATTGCCTAAAGATACATTTGAGTACCTAAGAAAGAGACTAGGGGTCCGACCCTTGTCTATTGTCACTAAGCTAACTAGGAGGCTGCATCAGCCTACACATAATCAGAAGATCATTCATATTTATGCAAGAAAAGGGATGGACTACAAAGATACATTAGTAGACAACAAGGTACTTATATACACCGAACACCAGAGTCATTGAACTATTGATGGAAAGGGAAATTTAAGGAGTATATTAAAAAAAGGAAGGATATAGTTGGGCATTGTTGTCAAAGGGAGAGAGATTATATATCCATATGAAATATCCATCATGATCATCCAAAGGGAGAAAATTATTGTAAGGGAGAGATCAATCAAAGGGAGAGAGTATATCTATTCCTGTCAAAGGAAAAAGAGATATTCATCAAGGAGAGGAACAATCAAAGGGAGAGAAAACATCAAAGAAGAGATTCTGCAAAAAAGGGAGAGATAGAATCAGAAGTTTCTACATATATCCAATTAAGGGAATGAAGATTAAAGAGAGTACTTCACAAGAACCAAATCTAAGCTAGAAGAGCTTACCGAGAGCCAAACATTTGTATTGGTTATAGAACAATAAGTTTGGTAGATTGATGAACTATAACTGATATATTTCATATTCTATTAGTAGTAATGTCGTATGTTTCCATCAATGCCAAAGGGAGAGATTAATGAACTATAACTGATTGAATGTTTAAAGATGTTAAGTTGATGATCACCGAGCTATAGAAATTTAATGCAAGACATTAAATCAGTTAATGTATTATATTTTCATTGATGTTAATTTGATATGATCTGATTGGTTATATACATATTGTCAAAGAATTCAAAGAACCATAAAGATAAAGGTTATGTTATTAGTACTGCATAAAAATTCAATATATACCAAGTGACAACAAACATCGATGGACAGTGCACACTAAAGGATAGAGAACCCTGAGAGAAGAGTCACAGTGATACCAGAGAAAGATACCTGAGTAAGCATTAATGAACAGAACCAAAGTGAAACCCAAGCAAAACTGAATGTCACAGTGTTGCCTGGCGGATAGACAACCCCGATGGATAGAGATTCCCAAGGACAACTGAAGTCAAGACCAAGAAAACAAGGAGTTAAACACCGATAATAACTAAAGTTCAGAAAGGACAAAAGACTTAGATAGTAGGAGCTAAATATGGAGCTAACTGATTGATTACATTGTTTACATAGACAAGTTAAAAGCTATAGATAAACTAGATATTAAAGACTAGTTTTATTCCAGTTGCCAAAGAGAAATTTGTGGAATAAAACTAAAGAAAGCTTTAGATCAAGAATGGTGAGATCTGTGGATCATGTCAAGAACAAGAAAAACAAGGACTTAGAAATGGTGAAAATCATGTCTATGAGAGAGACAAGATAATTCATTATGAATGAGGGGAGGCGAATAGAAAAGGATACTGAAGAGAATACTAGTGAAGAAGACTTCATACAGTCCTGATCAAACAAGCTAAAGAATAGAGATAAAATTTTTTGCGCACACCAAGCAATAGAGAAGTAACAACATCATCGAGTAGAAAGAAGTGGAGAAAAGGAACAGAAAAGAAACATTGATTAGAAACATATTATGAGCTTATAATAGATCTGAACATCTATAAGTTTAAGTTGTATATATGAACAAATCATATACTATTTCAGTTTAACCATTGATAACAACAAATTAACAATTTCTAGATTTGATTGTGTTATGAATTTTTGCATCAACATTTCGAATCACACTCCGTGATCCATCATTAGGATGAGCAATCAGAGATGTTTTGAATCACACTCTGTGATCCATCATTAGGATGAGCAATAAGAGAGCACAAGGAAAAATGAATAAAGTTGCGGACCTAAACAGGTTAAAAGAGGGGAAGAGGTGGTAGGAAAGAGGTTCAAGGGCACAAGTGAAAAAGTGATGTGATGGAAAATAATAAACAAAGAGGGAAAAAATAGATGAGAGAGTTGAGAGAAACTAAAATAAGAGAGGCCCCAGGACTAAAAAAAAGAAAAAGGAAGAGAAAGGGAAAGACAAAGCAAGCAAATAAATCAAAGAAAGCGAGCACATAAGCACCTAAGAAAAGAAAAGAATAAAGGAAAAAAAATAATATATGCATATAAATATATCAAACAATTTAATAAATAAATAGCAAATATAAATGTGAAAATAAATTATTCTTTATTCTTTTCTTTTCTTAGGTTCTTATGTGCTCGCTTGCTTTGTCTTTCCCTTTCTCTTCCTTTTTTTTTTTTTTTAGTCTTGGGGCCTCTCTTCTTTTAGTCTCTCTCAGTTCTCTCATCTATTTTTTCCCTCTTTGTTTATTATTTTCCATCACATCACTTTGTCACTTGTACCCTTGAACCTCTTTCCTACCACCTCTTCCCCTCTTTTAACCTGTTTAGGTCTGCAACTTTATTCATTTTTCCTTGTGCTCTCTTATTGCTCATCCTAATTATGGATCACGGAGTGTGATTCAAAATGTCTCTTATTTCTCATCCTGATGATGGATCACGGAGTGTGATTTGAAATGTCGATGCAAAAATTCATAACACAATCAAGTCCAGAAATTGTTAATTTGTTACTATCATGGATTGTGGAAATCTCTTCTCTTTGATTAACCATTGATTCTAAACATCTCTTAATAGAGTGGGATTTAAATATCCTTTATATATTGAGATACATCCCAAGGAATATTAAAAAATTTCTCATGAAGATAGCATAGTGAAATTCCAGATATCAAGTGACAAATTATTATATTAAATCCTGTAACAAGGTTGCACTTAACAGTTTGGGTTACCGGTCCCAAGTGGTTTTTCACTTAACAGGGTTTCCATGTTAAAAATCCATGTGTCAAATGTGTATATGGTTCATTGCTTTGATGTTTTTCTTTACACATTACTAAAAAAGGATTGATCGGTAAACACTAAGTTATTTATGTTGAAAGTACAATAATGGGGAAAGAAAGATGTTGAGAGGGGGGTGAATCAGATCTTAAAACTTAACCACTTAAAACAAATTGATCCACATTCATACATATATGAATTTAACCTAATATTAGATAACATCAACAACATGAAATGTATAGCTCATAACACCAAATTTTGTTAACCCAGAAACCCCAATAGGTAAAACTAGGGTGGGGATGACACCCACCAAATTTTCACTACTGCAGGAATAAAGTGTGCCTGTTAGGGCTACAAGAGTTTGATTTCAACATGCAATCTACCTAGTTAAAGGTCTGTTCGGTTAAGAACTAAAGATCATTACAATCTACCTTGTTAAAGGATTTCAACTTACAGTAAAGTAAGCACTCAGCTAAGAGATTTAGAACGGTCTTCTAAAACCACTCTGTTAAGAGATTTCACCTGATACACATATTAGAATGTTTCAAGTAGTGATCCTTTGTTATGCACTTAGATGCTAATGACGGATCTTCTCTTTCCAATACCTCTATGATCTCACAATCTGATATGCCTTTACTCTGCTTTTCACTGCTCTATCATCCTGCTTGATCTAGGCTTCTTCTCAAAATGAATTACTATTCATCTCTCAAGAACAACAACCCTTCTCTTCCAAACTGTATATCTCTCACACACTTGATTTGTAGGGTTAGAAGCAATCTTATATGTCTTTACGGATCTGGCAGTGAGATCTAGATCAATGATCAAGATCTATAATTTATGCTTCCAATGCATTCCGATTTCCTGATTGGCTCCATGCCATGCATAGTATAAAACAATTAAATGTGTAATTAACTCAGTAGACAAATATTAAATGCATACAAATGTCGGCCCAAATCTCATACAAGTCAGCCTAAACATTTTACATCAAAGTTTGAATCAATCCTGACATGTATGCAAAAATTGTTCTGCTCGGCACTTAACATCTATGTCGCTCGACACTTAATATTCTACTCGGCTCGGCATGATGTAACTCGGCAACTTAAAACTTGCTCGACAATGTTGCTCGGCCTTTAATGTTTAGCTTGGCTACAGTGGTAACCAACTAAAACTTCCTAAGTAAATGACTAAGTGTTGGTTACTAATCATCAATAAAACTTAGGGATTAACAATTTATTGTATTTCGGTAAAGGCTAGACTGTTATTTGGTAAAGCTTAAGAAAAAGGAATAATAGTGAACTCTGAGCAGTAGTTATTTGATAATATTATTTAAAGGCATACATCTTGTAGGACTGAAGATAACTAGAGGTTTATATTTGAGATATAAAATTTTGGTTAGTTTAATGGATTACTTATTGAGGCCACTGATTCACCTCCCCCCCCCCCGCTTTGAGTTATTCTAACAAAAATAAATTTAAAATAAAACTATAAAAAACTATTAATTTGTTAAAATTCAAATATATGTAAATTAAAAATTTATTTGTGTAAATTTTAAGAAAAACTTTAAAAATTTCAATAAAAAACAAATATATGAAAATTTTACCTAAGTCTTAAAAAAATACTTTTTAAAAAAGTCAAACAAATTTTTAATGTTTAAAATAAGAAAAGAAGATCTAGATATTTGGAAAAACTTTTATCAAAATTTTTTAATAAGCTTTAAGTTTTAGCTTTATTTTAAATATGAATTAAACTTTACCAAATGTCTTACCTAATTTTTTAAACTCTAATAAAGAGAATGAAAGAATATATTCAATTCATACATTTCTTAAAACTTCAGTTTCAAACTATAATATACAGACAACTATATGAGGCAATATAATTGCGGTGTTATTATGAAAATATGATAACATATAAAAAATAGAAATGATACATATGATTGAAGAAAGAACATAAGAGAGTTAGAAGTGTTTCAAAACAAAGTTAGGAAAAGAATAATGATGGAGAAAAAAAATGGAGCGACAAAACTTGAGGGAGCGATAGAAAGAAAGATGGCCAATGAAGTCTGAGCTCAGAAGATAGAATATAGAGCAAATCATATGCATTTACTAATGCAAGGCTAATCATATGAATCATATGAATAAAGAATGATCGAATAAAGAGGGATGAGGGAGCAGATGGACCAGAGAAATGGAGGAGTTACACAGCAGCTCCACTCAACATTATTCCTAATGTTTCATGGCACAAGATTGAATGGAAAAACATATGACTGAGAAAAAAAAATGTTCTACAGTAGATGACAATGTTGTGGCAGAGATCCACACAAAACTTGCATAAGATATGGGAGGAGAAAATTTCAAATAAAATAAGGGAGGCTCACCTAACATGAGCTAAACGTAGCATAAGAGTAAAAATGACAATGGTAGAGGATAATTAAATAAAAAATTAATTTAAAAAATGTTACAAGGGCATAAGAAAATAGAATAATGGTGTGGAGGTTAAAGGAAAGAAAGATATAGAAATATGAATAATCAATAAAAAAAATTGGCAAGGAATTTGATTGAGTGACGATTAAAGAGAGAGAATAAAACAACTAACAATCACTAAAAAAATGAAACTTGCAGATTTAAAATATAGAAAATGATAAAAATGATTGAATGAGAGATACCAGGCATGCCAAATGTTAGACCAAAATGGAATAAGGAAAAGATACTCAATATGTCTTGGCAGCTGGAGATGATAGAGAACAATTCACAGAAGGAGAATCTAAAAGAAAAATGGAGGAATCCAAAACTATAATATGTTGCGAAGGAGGATAGAGAGGTTGGAGAAAGGACATAGAATCTGATCCACATGGCTAGAGAGTGTTACATGTAGCTAAATGACAGAAACGTAATGCAAAATAGAAATGGAAGAAATAAAAAGTTGTAACATTATTACTTGCTGCAGACCGATAGAGATTGGTGGGAGTGCTGCACTCAACCGTGGACTTGGGAGGACTGCTACCATTTTCCCAGAGAGCTATAAAAAATGAATAAAATAAGTTGTGCAAGGAGATAAATGATGAAACATATCCTGATAATTAAAAACTCCCAAATGTGACACAAGAATGGGACCTGACTACTACATAGTAAAGTTGCAGAATAAGAAAAATACAATGCTAAGTAGACAATGTAGATGAATAAGTGAAGTGTTTGACCAAAAAATAGAGAAGGTGCTACAAGGGAGATGCTCAGTGCCAATAATTGATCTTGAAGCTACATAAAAGGAAGAGCAAATACATTAAATGCATAAACTTGGAGAGAGGGTGATTCTCATAATAAATGATGGGGCGAAGCCTGGATGCATGCATTGAAGTATTTGAAGGAGAAATATGCTACTGGTTATACACATTGATAAAGCTCAAATTCAAATTTGGAGAACCTGGATTCTTTGAAGGGGAATTATGGCTATCAATAGATAAACATGGGTGGATTCAATGCTTGATGGGAAAAACCAAACATTTCAAGGCCCCCGAAAAAAATTAAATTATGAATCTCTATGAAGTTATGGGTGGGCAAAGAATGGACAAGAATAACATAGCTACACAAGAAGGAAAGAAACGAAGGAAAATGGGAAAAGCTATGTGCAACATTTGTAAGGCTGCGATAAAAAACTTAGATTTGGAATGATTCACACGAGTGATACACGAAGGCAGACTAGCAAGAAATATGAGGATAATGAGGCAAAGCCAAAATGTAGAAAACAGAGGGAAATAGAGATAAGCCTGCAAGTGAAACTAAACTTGCAAATAAAAAAAAAAAAAGAAATATTATTTATCACTATCAAATTAAAGATATATTATTTATCACTATAAGATAAAGAGATATTATTTATCATTATCAGAGAAAGGCAATGATCAAAGAAAACTATCAGAAGTAACAGAGAAACAAGATAACAAAGATGTGATTAGAAAATGTTTTACGAACAAAGATTTAAATGATTAAATATTATAAGAATAGACATAGATATTAGACAAATTTGCAGATTGAAAATATATTAAGATTTGCAGGAAGAGTTAAGGTGAAATGATAATAACTAGTTACAATAAAAAGATGAACCTTGCAAGTAAAATGAGTTGTAATTTAGAACAGAGATTTGCCTGGACAAATAATATAAACATGCAAAAAAATGATCTGAGATATTATTTTTATAACCCTACAAAATCAAACCAATATTATAATAATCAGGTAGAAATGTTGCATGCACAAAGAGATGCATGTAAGGAGTCTACACATATTATAGAGGAATCTAAAGATAATCATATTCCTATGTTTTGGACTTGTATTGTAACCAAGGAAAGTTAAAATGATGTAAATAATTTTCGGACAGTGGTTGCGGCAATCACATAACTGGAAAAAGAGAGTTGTTTACAAATTTAGATATCAGTATTCAATTTCAGATAAAATTTGGGGAATGATAACAAGGTGGGTGTTAATGGGAAAGGTGTCATTGTTGTGTATGCCAAGAGTGGTGAAAGAAGAACAATAGATAATGTGTATTATGTACCTAGTTTAAAATGCAATTTGTTGAGCATTAGACAACTAATAGTTAAAAGGTACAAAGTGTTCTTTAAAAATGAGGTATGTACAATAATTGGTAAGTATCTAGGGAAGAAACTAATAGCAAGAGTAGAGATGATTAAGAATAGAATAATTCCACTCACTATAAGAAATAAATTATCTAATTCTTTAAATTCTTATAAAGTTAAGAGTTTAGATGAATCTTGGTTATGACATTTAAGATATCTCCATTTACACTTTGGTGGTCTAGATTTATTGTAGAAGAAGCCAATGGTGAAAGGGTTGTCCAGTATTTAGGGACCGACGAGCTCATCTGAAAATTATATACTAGAAAAAAATCAAAGAGAGAAATTTGTTTCTGAAGTTTCATATAGAGAAAAATCTCCATTGGAGATTGTACACACAGACTTGTTTGGACCAATATAAACACCATCATTGACTGGTAATAGTTACTTTTTAACCTTTATATATTATTATAATCATAAGACTTGAGTTTATATTTTAAAGCAAAAGTCTAAAATTTTTGTTGTATTCAAAAGGTTTTAAGCTATGATTAAACATGAGAGTGGAAAATATATGAAATTTATAAGATTAAAAAGATGGGGTGAATGTATTCTAAATGATTTCATTGAGTTATGCTAGGATCATTGAGTCAAGAGATAGTTCGTTGCTCATTTTACTTCACAACATAATGGATTAGCTAAAAGGAAAAATTGAACCATTATGAGCATGACTGGAAGTATGCTAAAGGAGAAGCATCTATCAAATGAACAATAAGAAGAAACAATTATTTGTTCAATTTATTTCCTAAATCAGAGTTCCACTAAGAGAGTGAAAGACCATGTTCCTCAGGAAGCTTGGAATGGTAAAAATTGCAGTGTATCTCATTTGAGGATTTTTGGGTGGGTGTCTTATATACATGTACCCAAAGAGGTGAGAAGGAAGTTAGATGATAGAAGTGAGAAGTATATATTTATTAGATATAGTGAGGAATCTAAGGCATATAGACTCTACAATCCCATCACCAAGAAGTATATTATCATTAGAGATGTTGAGTTCAAGGAAAAAAAATCTTGGGATGGAAGCATAGATAAATATATTACTAAAGGAGCTATTTTATCTCATGGAGATGATGATGGAAGTGATTAGGTCATGTGGGATGGAAAGTTGATTCCATATGCAAATACACCTCATGTACTCTAGAAAGACAATCTGCGGGAATTGCCTCATCACAATTCAGAATGCCCAAAACTCAAGATTATTGTGGTGGACCATTAATTCATGGTGGACAAAAAACTACAAAATGAGAGGTTAGTAATGAATCAAATCCAACACCAGCTTCATTATGTAATAAAATTAAAGGTCTGAAGACTAGAATTTTAAGAGAGCTATATGAGCAGAATGAAGAATAAAATCAAGTTTTAAATTTTGTATTAATTTCATATGGTCTTGTTTATTTTGAATAAGATACTAAAGATGAGTTTTCGGTAAAAGCCAAGGATGGAAAGATTAATGTCATAGAGAGAAATAAGACCTAATATTATAGATTTACTTGAAGGTAGAAATCATATAGGTGTTAAATGGATTTATAAAACTAAGCTAAATGTTGAATGCAAGGTTGAGAAGCATAAAGAAAGACTTGTAGCTCAAGGGTTCAATTAACATCTTGATATTGATTATAATGAAACTCTTGAACCCGTTCCTAGACTTGACGCAATAAGAATGGTGTTGGCTATTGTAGCACAAAATAAATGGAAAACGCATCACATAGATGTAAAGTCTATATTTTTAAATAGATATTTGGAAGAAGAGGTTTATGTTAAACAACTCTTCAAAGATACGAGATTGAAGGACAAGAAGATAAGGTCTACAAGTTGAATAAGGCATTATATGGATTGAAACAAGCTCCCAAAGTATGGTATACAAGGATTGATGAATACTTAAATATTAGAGAATTAAACAGGAGCCCAAGTGAGCCAAATTTGTATACAAAGGTAAATCAAGAAGGAAATATTTTTTTTATATTTTTCTTTTATGTTGATGATTTAATTTTTGCTAGAGATGTCTCTATAAATGACATTATGGCTGCCATAAAAATAGAGTTTGATATGACTGATTTATGATTGATAGAATATTTTATTGGTTTTGAAGTTACTCAATCTGAAGATTGTATTCTATATATCAAACTAAGTATGTGAAAGATATTTTGAGAAGGTTTATGATGAAGAACTGTTAGCCAACTAAAACACAAATAGAAACTTGTACAAAAAATAGTAAGAAAGATCAAGGATCAAATGTTGATCTCACTTTATATAATTGATTGGTTGGAAGTCTCATGTAGTTGACAACATTAAGGCCCTATACTATTTTCTATAAGTTTAATATCCAGGTTTATGAAATCTCCTATGAGTACCCACTGGCAAGTTGGAAAAATAAACTTAAGATATATTGTCGCAACAACATTTTTTGGTATTTTAAACACAATAATTTTAAATTTTAAATTGACTAGATATTTTGATAGTGATTTTGAAAGAAGTACTAATGACAGGAAAGGCACATATGGGTATGTGTTTAGCTTTGGTTCTGGTGTAGTAGCATGAGCATCAATGAAGCAACCCATTGTGACTTTGTCATTGGGTGAGGCAAAATATGTTGCAGTGACAGTAGTCGCATGTCAGACTATTTGGATGAGAAGGATTTTGACCGAGTTTGTACATGAATAGGAAGAGCTGACTCATATTTATTGTAACAACAAATGTGCCATTGCATTAGCAAATAATCATATTGTTCATAATAAAAGTAAGCATATTGATACTAGGTATCATTACATCCGAGGATTAGTAAATGGAAATGAAATTTGTATGGGGTTTTCTAGATCACAAGATCAATATGCAGATATATTTACAAAACCCTTAGAAAAGGAGATGTTTGTTATAGAGAAAATATTGGAGTTTGTATGATGTAACAATAGTTTTACTAAAGAATATATAGTCAAAATTAAGGGGAAGTGTTGGAACTAAACATAATATCTTCCATAACCATTGAAGCTTATTTTCTCCCACCACTAATGGAGAAACATTGTAGACAATCCGATGTGAATATTTGATTTATGTTTGTCTTACCTTACTCTATTCAAAATCAATTTTTTTACTATCCCCATTTTTCTACTTTGGGAATCTTGGTATGCTCTATTTAGTCTCCAACCTCTACTACCTTTGACCACTGATTGCAGGAAAATCTGATATATGCATATCTATTTGTGTGAAAAATTAGATATTTTGTTTACCATAAACTCCAATTCTCTCAACTACCTCGGCTCACTGACTGTAGTAGATGCAACTTATAAATATGTATTTTTTGCAACTATTTTGATGTAATTTTATGAGCATATAGATTTGATATCTCAGGAGAACTCTATAGAGTTCTATATTTTGTATCAATTATTTTTTCAAACAATAAAATTCTGGTTTGTATATTGTAGAATGCAATTTTGAATCTCTTTTCCTTCACAAGCTTTGTTCAGTTGTATGCTCTAGTTTTGCTAAGTTTATACGATGTATTTTATCAACTCTATTTTTATTTTCGTTGCATCCTTCAGATATCTAGTTCAATTCTCATTTGATATTTGCACTCATATGCCTTGCTATTACATTATTACTTGTTCCCTTGGTAGTATCTTCTATAAGTCCTCTGCCTCTTGTATTATTACTGCTTCCAATAGACATAATGGATGTGCTTCTCATTTTGGCTTTGATGCACGATGATATTAGCAATGCGGTAGTCTAATTGGTCTAAAATGAAATCATCTATTCAAATAGAATACAATTGTTTGAACAATGTTTAGGATTTGTTGTAAAAATCAATTTTTTTCTATTTATCTTTTGGAAAAAAGTTTAAAGTTTCAGATGTTGCATATCAAATCCAAAATTCAAAGATTGTGTATATAGTATCCCAAACCTTGAGCCATGTAAGAGTGCAAGTAGACTTCAATGTCTAATCTTTTATAGTTTACTCTTTAATGTTTGCATTAATATTAAATTGTCTTGTCTCGTCTACATCTTGAAATTTTTGGAGAGGAGATTGGTAGGAAAATTTGTAAGGGTTTGTAATTTGATATAGAAATTAGGACTTTCCTTTGAATTTCATAATTTGAATCAGTCATTACAATTTTAACAATTTTTAGTGATTTTTCCTCATATTCTACAAGATATTGTCCATCAATGTGTGCCTATTATTGTGTGTTTCAAGTGTGTCAAGTGTCATTATGTGTCGAATGTAATAGCTTGTAAATATAAGAATGTGGTATAACACATTTGATATCATCTTTATATTACCAAACAAGAAAACGTTTACATTTTATTTTTCCATCAATACTTTAAATGTAAGTTCAAAACAATACACAATCAATACAACTACCATATTTATGTTGGTGTGCTTATTGAAGATTGTCCTCCCCTCCATAGACCTATCACAATAAGGAACTCTAACAGTAACGAGGTACCACCATATTATTTTTGTATTCAATTCCGAAACACTCTCCATAGACTCAATAGTTTTGTAATTAATTTCAATTGGGGTACAATTATAGAAGACACCTCTCGAAATTACTAAAAGACTTTGGATGGACCTTCTCATATAGAGTCTCTATGGGGCAGAAAATTGATACCATACTTCGAGATGAAGCCAACTTATATGACTTAGAATACAATTATAAATTTTATAAAATCTACTTTATAATCAAGCTATACAAAACAAATAGGTGCATTGAATTGCTCCAACTTAGAAGTTTTACTAGTTACGTAGGTTGTTTGTGACAGGCACTTCTACTTGCCAACATTATTCGATCCAATGCATCTAGTACAACATAGTTTCAAAGTCTCGGAGAACACGTAAAGTGGTTTAAGTCTTTCCTTAAAAGTACATCGAACAATGTCCCATTGAAGATTCCTCCTGCCTACCTCGCACCGGTGTTTCAATGCACATCTCTAACATTTCGTTTTCCCTCCACACTAAATTAGAATTCCTTGTCGCCGATATCGTATTCAACTTGATTTTTTATTTTCCTTTTGAACACGTTCTACTCTTAAGAAATCGGCGGAGTTTCGTTATCATTTATCAAGATTCCATTGTTTTTTGGTATGATTACGCCAGCTTCAGATCTTCATAATTCGGTCAGTTAATTCTCTTTACACTTAGGTAGTCTGTCGTTTGATTGGAAGATGCTACCGAAATAATATTTTTATTCACATGTGTAAATTAACCTTGAATGCAGAGATTTAAGAGGGAATTTCACCGCGAGATTGCAATGTAAATGTCTGTCTCTTAGGGTTTGAGAGTGAAGTTTGAAGTTTGATTCGAGGCCGCAAATCTTTCGAGTGACTGTAAAGCTTCCAGATCGCACCATACGGCAGTCTCCATGTGTTCGGCTGGATTCTAATCATCTTGATTCTGTGTAGATTGAAGAAATTTCGTCACATATTTGACGGCCTGCTTTGTAGAGGTTATAATATTCACTTGAATGCAGAGATTACAAGGAGATTTCACCGCGAGATCGCAGAGTGAGTGTTTGTCTCTTAGGCTTTGAAGTATGAAGTTTGATGTTTCATTCGAGGCCGTAAATCTTTCGATTGACTTCAAAGCTTCCAGATGGCAGCATACAGCGGCCGCCGTGTGTTCGGCGTGATGCAAACCAGCTCGATTTTGTGGAGATTGATGAAGATTTCACAGATTTGATTGTCATTTTTCTAGAAATTATAATACTAATTTGAATGCAGAGATTTAAAAGGAGGTTTCACCGCGAGATTGCAGTTTGATCGTCTGTCTCGAAGGAAGGGTTTTAACTTTGAAGTATCAGGTTTAATTTAAGAACGCGGATCTTTCAAGTGGCACCAAAGCTTCCAGATCGCATCATAGACCAGCCTCCGCGTGCTTGGCTGGATTCTTACCGCTCAATTTTAGGTAAAATCAAAAGAAGATTTGGTACAGAATTGACCCGCTGATTTCTTGAGTTTACAGTGGAGAAAATGATAAAAAAATTTAAAGTTGTCACGAATCGGAGCAATTGACAAATAGGCGCCTGGCTTAAGGCAAGAACCAATTTTTACTTTCCCTATTTTCCTTATTCTATTTGACCGTAAATCTGTAAAGCATTTCGTTTTCATAGTTTAGGTGAAAAATCCAATTGAAAGACTAAAAATAGCAGTAACTTGAAATTATATGGAAGATTCATTTAATTTGAAAACTGCTAGCCTAAACATAATGAATCCCGCCTCCGATTTCTCGTTTGAGGAAATGGCCTGGGCAAACAGAAGAAGAGAAATAAGGCAAAATAAGCGTCCATGTAATGTTCTCCAGTTCAGTTCTGGATCGATATTTGCACTGGTATGCGTGACTGTAACATTACTATTGTTTCCTTTGATAGTGCCTTCTATTACTCCTCCGCCTCTTGTATTATTGCTGCTTCCAATAGCCATAATGTCTCTGCTACTCATTCTCGCTTTAATGCACGCTGATATCAGCAATGCCGCAGTCTCTTTGGTCTGAAATAAATCTTCTGTTCAAATAGAATACAAGAGTTCAGGAGGATTTTATTTTACAGTCTAGAGAAAGGTAATCGAGGGCAAGATATTGTATTGTTTATTATAGGTACCATTCTCCAGATACGTATAAAGTTTTCAATTTGTAACGAATTTGGACGGCCTTAAAATCCGCCCCATGTCTTTTATTTTTAATTTTTTTTTGTGATATTAAAAGATATTGTCGGACCATTTGCATTTTATTGTCAATGTGTACCGAGCTGGTTCATGTCTAACGCAACATCTGATGAATGACTAGGCTTTCTTATCTTAATTATGTTTAGTTCTCTTTCTCAATTTCTTCTCTGCGACTCTTTCTCTGTTTAACAACGACTTCATGTTCTCCTTACTTTCTTATTGATTGACAATAGCTCTTTAATCTATTTATTATTGTTTTTTGCGATGATGAATTAATCATTCAAAAAACTCTCTCTCTCTCTCTCTCTCTCTCTCTTATTATTGTTTTTTACAATGATGAATTAATCATTCAAAACTCTCTCTCTCTCTCTCTCTCTCTCTCTCTCTCTCTCTCTCTCTCTCTCTCTCTNTATTGTTTTTTACAATGATGAATTAATCATTCAAAACTCTCTCTCTCTCTCTCTCTCTCTCTCTCTCTCTCTCTCTCTCTCTCTGTCTCTCGTGAATATACATAAGAAGCTAGGCTCGCTTGGTATGGTCATACATCAACTTTCACTGATCTAAAGTTGGCGTGGTTATAGATATTAAATGATATATATTTTACTATTTATTATACATCTTTTATTTCTAAACCTCTTTGATCGTAGATATAAAAAAGATGTCAATTGTTATTATCATAGGAGACAAGGTTGATATTTTTCTACGAAAAATATTGTGGTTGGTATGGGCACAAGCTAATAGGATTGACGAAACTCCATGTCATACTTTTATATGGTAGCGGTCTGAAGAGCCCCCCACAAATAATAATTGTTTCTTTCAAACATTTATTTAAGCCTCCAACAATACATTATTTTTTATTTTGTTTTATTTTATTTAATATTGGTAGCCTCAGATTTAATTTATGATGAGATTATTAATTTTAATTTGTTTTTTTATAGGTAAAAGGTCGTAGCCAAATAATTTTTATTAATTTTGAGCCTATATACAACCCGACTCACTAGGGGCACCGGTAGGAAAGAGTCGGGTAGGAAAAACCTCTGGTCTAGCCGCATAAATAGAAGCTTTATTTTAGAAATTATACAATCATCCCGTTTGTAAGCACGACAAATATAGGGAATATTCCTTCCTTCTTTACAAAATGATGCCAATGGAATTTACATTCACAGTGGAACCACTAGTGCTACTTTTACTAGGATTTAAATCCCTTAGAATACATATAAATGAGTAGAACTCTTTGGAAAGAGGATTCCTTTTACTTGATCCTGTGTGTTACTAGGCCAACCTTCTGCCTCTGTGCCCATTAATCACATTGTTTATTTGTTAAGTCCTCCGGTAAGCAATCCAATTGGAGAGACAACTAACTCTTGCATCAGACATAAACCAAACCTCTCCAAACTTTCCCTCGTGGTTAGCTGAAATATATCACCATTGATAAACAAAATATTGTTTATGCTCTTCTTAGTAACTCAGTTACTTACCTAATAGCACTTAAAGATGTAAAATTTGCAAAAAGTTGGTAGAGCAACTTTTGCAACTTTTCAATGTTGCATGACAATATTTGGGCAAAATAATGAAACTTTCCCTAAGGTAGTTATGACTAAGAACCAATGGATGAAACATGATGGGAGGACATATTTAATGTCTCCCTAAGCATTGTAAAAGGGTTGGCATTATTTGGGCACAGTTTCCAATAGAAAACATTTGACAATTTTTTGATAATTGACTATATTGCTCTCAACTAGTTTCATTCATGTCCAATGGATTGAAATTACAAATCTATCATTTTCGATAGTTAGGATTTATCATTTTATTGCTTTGTGTGCTCTAGTTTTGAGTTTTTATTTAGGTTGTTCATGTAAATTAATTCCTATCTCTAGTCCCTAATCACGAGACTAGACAGGATGTCTATAGGTAGAATAGATCCATTTTGAAATCTCACTGTGGAAATCACACAACCCTTAGAGGGATAAAAGTGGAGTCCTTGTATAGTATTTTTCTTTTTTTTAGGGTTCTGGAGATGGTGTTCATGAATTTTAAATTCTTTCCCTAGGTGAGCTCTTCCATAGTGCAGCTAGGAAGCAAGAGGAATAGTTGTTTGAAACTTGTAGGAGGAGATTGGATGAATGAATCCAATGCTTTGGGATTTCTCGGTAGGTAAATACAAGGCCTTTGTTGTGATTTGGGCGACTATTGAATCTATTTGAATGGATATTTTTATTAAAATTTTGAAAATTGGTTTGTTTCCTTACAAAATAGCCCAATTAGGGTTTGGATATTGTACGGATAGATTGAAGGCTAAAACCAACAAAATATTTATGGTTTTCCCAAAGGATGTCCAAATCACAAATTATTTTAGAGGGTTGTTTGTAAGTTTTTCGAATGAAAGCCTAAAAACTTCAAAATAGGGCTAATTGAGACCTACTAGGGTAGTAGGCCTTAAAAATAGGGAATCCAGAAAGAGATAAGGAAATGAGTTCAAGAATAATCAAGAAGTATTGGTTGATGATGGAAATGGATAATTTACAAGCCCTACACTCTTGGAAGGTGACTGTGAAAGGGCTAGTAGGATAGTCGATGAACTTGCCTTTGTGAGTTCAAGTGGAAGTATGAAAGTGTGAGCACCTTCAATTGGTAGTGGAGCTTTAGGAAACTATAACAACAAGGAATTGAGACCTCCTAAAGTGGTAGGTTTATATTTGAACAAGAAGGCCTAAGAAAACTCTCCCTATCAAATTGGTTTAGAGCCTAACGATTTTGGCAAGAAGGGTTGTATGTCAGATAGTGAATCAGTTGGAGAATCCAACATGGTGAAAAATGTAGAGTTGGCCAAGAAGGTCGATGGACAAGAATTGGATAATATGATTCTTAGAGAGAGGTAGCCCGATTAGAAATAAAATTGGCTGAGGTAGAAGTGACGACTGAAGAAGTGAGTGTCAAGGTGAGTGAAAAACAAGATAAGGGGAAAGGAGTTGTAGTGGAGAATGAATTACCTGAACCAGACCCTGTGATCCCAGAAGAACCCTTTCTCAAAGTCCTAAAAGCCATGGGAGGAAAATCCTTAGAAGGAATATCACTTTTTAGTGGAAAAATGGAACCAGACCGAGTAATGGAATGGATAGAGGACCTAGAAAATTATTTTGAATATGATGGCATAAGTGAATCACAAAAGGTTACGATGGCTAAATAAAGATTAAGATGGGATTCTCTAACATGGTGAAAGTTTATTCAGATATAAAGGGAAAATAAGGGAAAGAATACAATTTCTACTTGGAAGGGCATGATTTCCAAGATTAAAGAGACCTATGTACCTGATGACTATGGAATTCAACTCGATAGGAAGAGGCAAAAATTGAGACAGGAAGAATTAGATGTGAGTACTTACACGAAGGAATTCCAAAATTTGTGTCTAAGATCTAATGATATAGAAAATGAAAGCATCAAGGTTACAAAATACTTGAATGGGTTGAAGTGGAGTATCCAAGCAGAAATCAGTTTATGGAGTCCTAATACAATCCTAAAATGCTATCAATTGGCACTCAAGGTGGAAGAGAAAAGAAAAAATAAGTACAAGAAAGGTAAGAGGGGTATAGGAAGAGGAAGAGATAGCAGAGGTCACAAAGGATATTTTGGTGGAAGAAATGCAGACCAAATTTTTGATGACAATTATTCAATTATGTATTGTCATTGACGTTTAGACAAGTATAGTGATGTTTACACAAATGTCTAATCCTACTCGAGCACAATCAGTTCGTGCCCAGCACTGTTAGGCATTGAAGAAGACCAAAGTTATTTTAAGTTCTAACTGAGTTCACTCAGGCATTACCGTGTTGGTCAAGTTTTGAAGGATTTCAGTGTTGACCGAGTTAAACAGTTAGTATCAGCCGAATAACAACAGTTTATATTTTATGAATAATTGGTTATATGCAGCCGACAAACATGAGTTTTATTATTTATTTGGAAGGATATTAAGGCCGACTTGACAAGGCTTAACATATATATAACATCAAGTTTTTATTGAAGAAGAGGATAAGAAAGACGAAGAGATATGTGTTTATGACATGAAGAGTAAAGGCAAAATCAAATGGGATTCTGATTGAGGACAGAACACACATGTCCGCAATAGAATATTTGATGAGTGGGGATCAAGTAATTAAATCCAGAAAAGAGATCTAAATTAGCAAAGATAGTTTATTATCAAAATAGGTCAATCCATTGTTACTCTCTAACAATTGTAGCAGTGATCAAAATCTCTTAACAGAGTAGACTTAACAATCTTTTGTAAATCCTCTCACAAGATGACATTTTTGCATTGAAGTGTTTGATGACCTCTAACAAGGCCACTCCTTAGAGGGTGATTAAATCCTCTAATAGGGTTACACCTAACAATGTGTTATTTTAACCTTTAACAAGGTTGGCTCCTAACAGGGTTCACTTCAGAAGAGTGAAAGATAGTGACTAGTTGCAACTGGTGGTTTTTCCCATATTGGGTTTCCACGTTAAATCTTGGTTTTATATGTGTACATTTCATTTTATTTATGGCTTATGTTTCAACAATTAATTACTAAAGTATAATTATAGTTAATATCTTAAGGTTTGCTATGCTAACCGAGTGACAGTAGAATATCTGTGTTAACTGAGAAACAGTGACAAATTTGTTTAAGACATCTAAGGGACATGGATTTGTTTTTGTGGTAACTGATTCACCCCTTCCCTCTTAGGTACTCAACTCATTTCCAATAGAAATATCCCAAGGGGAATCTAAGTTGGCAGAGCAAAGTCGAGATTCCAATAGAAGAGGCAAAAATAAAGGAAGAGGATCTAGCAGCAGAAATAAAGGTAGGTCTGGAGGATCAGGGAGATGATCCTATTTCTCCATAATGAAATGCGACAATCTCCATAAATTTGGGCACCCTTCCTATAGATGTCATGAGAATCCTTCTTCATCCCAAGGAGGGGATAGGAGAATCAGCTATGTTCAAAAGGACACTGTGTTAGAATAACTGAGAGTGGGGGGGTGAATCAGTGGCTTCAAAAATATTCCAATAAATCAACCCAAAAACTTAGTGCCATAATATTAAGCCTCTAGTTATCTTCAGTCCTACAAGATGTATTCCTTCAAATAATCTTAATAAATAAATACTGCTCGGAGTTCACTATTTAAACCTTAATCTTATTGTTTACCGATTGGTAGTCTTTCATTTACTGAAAAATAGTAAATTGCTTAGTGTATACCGATCAATCCAGATTTGTTATGTGTATTGCAAAATACTAAACTAATGACTCATAAATACATTGACACGTAGATTTTTAACGTGGAAACCTTGTTAATGGAAAAACAACTAGGGATTGGTAACCCAAAATTTTCACTTTTCTGAAGTGAGCTTGGTGAAGAGCCAACCCTGTTAAAGGTTACGAACACACTGTTATTTGACCTTGTTAGAGGATTTAAATAGAATAGTTTGTCACTTGATATTGGGCATCTCTATGCTACCTTTTATGATTGAACCCTGGTTTGTCAAATGGTATCTGACATCTCATGCTATCTTCATGATCAATCTTTTTGATACTCCTTGGAATGTATCTTAATATAGAAAGGATTGTTATGTCCTGCTCGGTTAAGAGACTTTCTGAATCAATGGTTAAACTGAAACAGGAAATGGTATGTTCACACATACAACTTAGACTTGCAAATTTTTAGATCTATTGTAAGCCCATAATACCTTTCTGATCAATATGTCTTTTCAATGCCTTTGCTGCACTTCTTTTTGCTTGGTAATGTTGTGCTTCTTTGTTGCTCGGTGTCCACAAAAATCATTAGCTCTTTCCTCATCTTGATTAATCAGGACTATATGAAGTTGTTCTTCACTAGTTTCTCTTCAACATCCTCTTTTTCTATTCACTCTGCTAATTCATAATGAATTAGATTGTCTCTTTATAGACATGATATAACTATTTCTCACTTCTTGAATTTCTTGTTCTTGGTGTGATCCACAATCTTAGCCAATCTTGCTTTAAAGTTGTACTTAAGTTTTGTCCCGTAGATTTCTCCTTGACAACTAGATAAAACAACTTTAAATATTTTACTTATCTCTGGCTTTAACTTGTCGATGAAAATAATGTTAACAACTAGTTAAGTCTATCTATAGCTCTTCTAGCTAAGTATTTTTTCATTTCTGAACTTTAGTTCTTTTCGGTGTTTTAACTCTTTGATAGCTTGGGTCAACACTTCAGTTCTCCTTGGGCTTCTCCGTCGATGTTGTCTCTCCATTGGGGTTGTTTGTCCATCAAGTAACACTTTAATTCTAGCCTTCGGTTATGCTTTTTATTCTTCTTGTTAGTAATGCTTGTCATTTTTGTTTCTTGGGCATCACTGTGAATTTTCTCTCAGGTTTCTATGTCCGTCGGGTTCTACTAACTGTCAGTGTTTGTAGTCACTTAGTGAATGCTAGTATTTTATGCATTACTAAAAGCATAATCTTTATCTCTCTAATTCTCTTAAGTCTTTGACACTTTTTATATAGCCAATCATATTATATCAATTTGACATCAATGACAATACAATCTATTAACTGATTTAATGTCTTGCATTATCTTTCTGGATTTCGGTGATCAACTTAACATCTTCAAACATTCAATCGATTATATGTCATCAATCTCTCCCTTTTGCATTGAGGGAAACACACTACATTATCACACTATATTATTACTAATACAATATGAAATATATCAAGTGTATTTCATCCATCTCTCCCAAATATTTTATTCTATAACTAATACAAATATCTAGCTCTCAGTAAGCTCAAATAGCTTAGATTTGTTTCTTGCAAAGTGTCATCTTCAATCTTTTAATCCCTTTATTGGATAGATGTATCAGCTTCTATCTTTGTTCTTGATATGTGCTCTGCCTTGACTGTTCGTCTCCTTGATCATCTCTTTTTCCTTTGACAACAATATCTCCCTTAGTATGTATTCTCTTTATTTTGGTACTTCTCTCCCTTTGATGGATATTTCATATGTAATCTCTCCCTTTGGATAATGATTAACTCTCCCTTTAAGTTCTTCGGATCTTCTCTCCGTGGATAATGATATAATCTCTCTTCTTGGTAATGAGATAATCTCTCCCTTTGAATCTCTTTCCCAGATAATTCCTGATAATGAGATAATCTCTCCCTTTGACAACAATGTGAAACAATTCTTCCATATCATCTTCCATCCTTTTTTATAATATACTCTTTGAATTTCCCTATCCATCAACAATATAGTGATTTTGGTGTTCGATGTAGGTATGTACCTTGTTTATACAGATGTATCTTTTTATATCTATCTTTGTGCTTGCATCAACATGAATGTTATTCTAAATGTGTGTAGGTTTAGGAAACCTCCTAGTCAACATACCGACTGACAGACAAGGGTTGGACTCCTAGTCTCTTTCTCTGGTACTCAAATGTATCTTTTAGTAATGGCTTGGTGAATATGTCAGCTAATTGTTCCTTTGATTGAACATATTCTAGTATCACCGCTTTTTCTTGCACTTCTTCTCTTAAATAGTGATACTTGATAGCAATATATGCTTAGTGTTAGCATGCATGACTAGATTTTTTGATATGTTTATTGCACTGGTATTATCACAATAGAAAATGCCTGGTTCAAGAATCTTCATATTCATACCTTCCAACAACTATTTGATCCATGCAATATTGGAGCAATTTGCAGCTACAGCCACATATTCTGCTTCAGTAATAGACTGTGAGATACATCCTTGCTTCTTGCTGATCCATGTGACAAGTCTGTCACCCATGAAGAATGCTCCTCAATTTGTTCTCTTTTGGTCATCAATGTTTCCAGCCCAATCAACATATGTATAGACTTGAAGCTCAAATTTTCCTTCTCTTTTATACTATAAGCCATAGTCCTCGATGTTCTTTATATATCTCAGAATTTTCTTGATGGTAGTCACATGTGATTCCTTGAGATTAGCAGAGAATCTTGTAACTATTCCAATTGCATGTGCAATATCTAGTCCGGTATGAACAACATAAATTAGTTTTCCAATCATTGATCTATACAAGGTCTGATTTACCTCATTTGATTTGTCTTCATTTTTCAGCTTACATCCAGTTTCCATAGGTGTTCCAACTAGTTTGGAATCTTCCATATTGAATATCTTCAACAGTTCATTGATGTATTTGGACTGAGTGATATATATATGTCAGCATCTTGTTGAAGAATCTGTAGACCAAGAAAGAATTTGATCTCCCCAAACATAGACATTTCAAAATCTTTTCTCATTTCATTAGAAAAGGATTTGCATCACATTTCATTTCCCTCAAAAATGATATCATCAACAAATATTTTAGCAATTAAGATATTACCATCAGTATCTTCTTTAAGTATAGATTTCTATTTTTACTTGTTCTTACAAATTCAATGCTTATGAGATAGGAGTGAAGTCTTTCATACCAAGATCTAGGTGCTTTTTTCAATCTATACAAGGATTTATGTAGTCTACATACCATGTCCTTGTTTAGATCAAAAAACCCTTCTAGTTGTTCAATGTATACCTCTTCTTCCAGTATTTCATTTAGGAATGCAGATTTGACATCGATATACCTTGAATCATTTGAATGCCATATATGAAAGAAGAATTCTTACTCCTTCTAGTCTAGGAATAGGTGCAAAGGTTTCACCATAATCAAAACCTTCTTCTTGTGCATACCCCTTGCATACTAATCTTGCTTTGTTTCTTGTGACTTCTTCATTTTTTATTCAACTTGTTTCTGAATATCCATTTGGTACTGATGACATTCTTATCATCTAGTCTCGGTAATAGTTTCCATGTACTGTTGTTCTCAATCTTTTCTATCTCTTCATTCATAGCACTGACCCATTCCTCATTTTCAAGTGCATTATTAACATATTTAGGCTCAAAATCACAAGGTAAACATCTAGTGTTTAGTGACTTGCTTCTTGTTCTCATTCCAGCCTTCTTGTCTCCTATGATTTGATTATGTGGATGATGTCTTCTGACATACTTGGAAAGTTTTGGTTCATCTCTTTTTCCATCATTCTGATCATCTTCTTGACCTTCATTCTGATCTCCATCGCTCGGTACATCATCTTGAGTATTTTCCTGATTTTTAGTAATTGCAGCCTGATGCTCAGGTGCAATGTTCTGTTACTCAGGAGATATACACTATTGCTTAGGTAGAGTGTTAGGTTCTTCAGTGTAAACAAACTTGTTGTAGTCTTCTGGTTCTTTTTTCTTTCCTTATCATTCTTCTCTGCAAATTCATCTATTCTTACATTTGCACTTTCAATGATCTTGTTAGAAGTCTTGTTAAGACATTTATAATCCTTACCTTTGGTGTTATACCCTAGAAAGATACCTTCATCACTTTTGGAGTTAAGCTTTCACTTTCTATCATCTTTCAGAATATAACATTGACTACCAAAGATTCTAAAGTAACTTACATTGGGTGTGTAACCATACCAAAGCTCATAACGTGCCTTTTTGTGTCCTTCTTCAATTGTACTCTATTCAATATATAGACAACATTGCTAACACCTTCCCTCCAAAAATTTTGAGTGATGCTTTTCTCAATCATCAATGTTCTTGCATAATCAACAATTGATTTGTTTCTCCTTTCAGCAATCCCATTTTACTGTGGTGTTCTTGGTGTAGAAACCTATCTTTTAATTCCATGCTCATTGAATTAATTAGTGAATTCATCTGAAATAAATTCCCCTCCTCTATTTGATCTTAAGTATTTCAATTCCTTACCACTTTTTTTTCTACCATAGCCTTATACCATTTAAACATATTGAATGCTTCTAATTTATCTTTTTAGAACATGACTGTCATCATTCTAGAATAATCATCTACAAAGAGAATGAAATACCTATCTCCATAGTAACTCTTTTCCTCATGGGTACACATAAATTAGTGTGGACCAATTCTAGAATGACATTAGATGTATGGGCTTTAGTCTTGAAACTATAATTTTTCATTTTACCTTTTTGACAATTCTTGCACATGATATGCTCGGGCTTTGACATGCTCGGTAAGCCTCTGACTCTTCTTTTATTGCTTATCTTTATCATGTTGTTAAAATTCACATGGCACAATCTTGTATGCCACAACCATATGTGTTTGTTTCTAGCCATTAAACAAGCGGTGTTAATGTCATCAAGATAGAAAAGGTTACCTTTTGTTTGTTCACCAGTTCCAATCAACCTTCTTGATTCATTGAAGATCTTTGTCTTCTTATTTTTAAATGCTACTCGGTGACCTGTATTATTCAGCTATGCAACACTTACCAGATTATAATTTAGTCCTTTTACGGATAAAAGTATGAAGTTTTGTCGCACTTGAGGACCATTTTCATAGTTTTGGCCAAAATATTTTCAGCTATACATACGTGGCACAAACATGGAGCAATGTGGCGTCAATGTGGCAAATACGTTGTGGCCGAAACAGGTTCGGCCGGACCAGTTTCAGCCAAACATTCATGAGTAAATATAAGCCAACTATGTTCTATCAATGAAGAATTGGCACATATATATAGGGGGTTTCGGCCAAAACTGGTTTGGCCAAACCAGTTCCCACCGAGCCAATTCTAGCCGAAACTGCCTATGTGGCAGCCAAATAGGCAAATATTTCAAAATTGCCAAACTTCTCACTTATACAGGTAATTTCTCCATCAAAACTCAACTTTTTTTAAAATTTAAAAATACCCTTTTGTAGAGCTCAGAGTCTATATTATGATCATATAATATTTATAGTATTTTGATTACACATAATATATTATAAATTGAAAAAATTCCAAGTAGGTATTTTAACATTGAAGAACACGCTTGTTCAAAAAAAGAAAAAAAAAAAAGCAAATCATGTAAGAAAAATTTAAAAATTATATTCAACACTAGATGAGAGAGTCCTCTTCAACAATATATAATTTGTTTGTAATTGGTGTAGATTTGCTAGGGAAAATTAGGTGGGCGAAAAAAACTGTTAATTTCAGGTAACTCCAACTTTGAATAGTTATAACAAACAAAACATATACCGAAAACTAATCTTTCTTTTTTTTCTGCACTAGTTGTACATGTCATCTAAACATATTCTGAAATTAGAAGAAAACAAGATTATTTACATATATTTTGTTGGTGGAAATTAGACCCTAGATTTTCAGCGTTTTTAAGCAATTAAAAAATGGAGTTCAAAAATTTAAAAACTATGTCAATTCTTCTTCAATTTTTTTTTAAAAAAATGATAGACATAACTACATCCAATTTTACACATTTCATTAGTTTACATCATTTTCAAATTCTATACAAAAATTCCACTTTTATGGCATTATAGTTTAACAATTTTGCATGTTGTGGTCCTCTTCCTTTAAAAAAGTGTGACACAGGTTTGTACTTTTACCCTTACCCAGTAGGAATTTTCACATTTGATCAGGTTATTCAACCTTATGGTTCCTTTACCATCAACTAGACAAGGTGTGTCATTTCCAATTCTTACTGATCCACCATTATAGTACTCAAATATTTCAAACTTTTGTTTATCACCGATCATGTGGTGAGTGCAACCACTATCTATAATCCAGACATCATTCTTACTAACCTTAGATATGAGTTCAGTCTCTACATACATTTCTTATTCTTTGTCTGAATCATCCTTCATGGCTACAAATACCATCTCAATGTCTTCTTCATATTCGGTGTCAGTATCATCAGCTCTGTTCTCAGCTAGGTAACAAGCTTTCTTCCCTTTTTCCTTGTAGTCTTGGCTATCTCTTCTGTCAGATTGTCGGTTGCTTCGGTAATCCTTGTTATCAGCTCGGTCAAACTTCTTTTCATATGTTCTATCATTACTTCTATCATCTTTTCTTCTGTTAGGACATCTTGCAGCAAAGTGTCTAACCTCTTTACAATTAAAACATATAAGTTGTAATTTACCTTTGTATCTACCTTTGCCTCTCTGCAATCTTCTCGCCATTATTGCTTCAATCTCATCAAGTCCTTGATCCTCATTATCACTTTCACTATCATTTCTAATAGTGTGTCTATGACTTGACTTACTTATTTTTAAAGAATATTTGAATGCAAATTCTATACATGGTAAGACACTATTATCAAAGTTATTCATCTCAAATGAAATCAGTCTACCAATCAGACTAACTAGAGTAACAATATTGTTTGCAACTGCTCTCATTTCTTGTATAGTAGATACTCTAATAACATATACAGGCAGTAAGGCTCTTAGGATTTTATTTACTACTTTATCTTCTTCAAGTACACCTCCAACTCCTTAAATAGCATTGACTACCTCTTTGATTCTGAAGATATACTGAGTGATATTTTATCCTTCTTTCAACCTTAGGTCATCAAACCTCCCTCTTAGGCTTTCTACCTTGGCTCTTAGTACATTAGCATCTCCTCCATGTACCAACTTCAATTTATCCCACATTTACTTTGCAGAGGTGGAGGTTTTGACATCTTCAAACTCAGCATCGAAGAGTGAGGAAGCAAGTTCTATCATCGTGCAATTATGTTCATGCTTTTATCTCAATTTCTCAAGAGTGTGAGGTCTTGTAGGCAACATATATTGAGTATCAAGGTGTTGAGTAACATCATTACCAATACCTCATAGGTGGAGTCTTATTCTACTTTTTCATGATGCAAATTTGTCTTTATTCAAGTTGGGCACATCTCAATTGTTCATCTTGTGATCTTTTGATTGAGCTGTTAAACTTCCTTTCTAAGCACACAAGCTCTGATACCAATTGTTAGAATAATTGAGAGGGGTGAATTAGTGGCCTCAAAAATATTCCAATAAATCAACCCAAAAACTTAGTACCGCAATATTAAGCCTCTATCTTCGGTCCTACAAGATGTATGCCTTCAAATAATCTTAATAAATAAATACTACTCAAAGTTCACTGTTTAAACATTATTCTTACTGTTTACCGATTAGTAGTCTTTCATTTACCAAAAAATAGTAAATTGCTTAGTGTATACTGGTCAATCCAGATTAGTTATATGTAATGAAAACACTAAACTAATGACTTATAAACACATTGACACATGGATTTTTAATGTGGAAACCTTGTTAAGGGAAAAACCACTTGGGGCCAGTAACCCAAAAAATTTTAGTCTTCTGAAGTGAGCTCAGTGAAGAGCTAACCCTGTTAAAGGTTACAAACACACTGTTAGGTGTGACCTTGTTAGAGGATTTAAATAGAATAGTTTGTCACTTGATATCGGGCATCTCTATGCTACCTTATATGACTGAACCCTAGTTTGTCAAATGGTATCTAGCATCTCATGTTATCTTCATGATCAAACTTTTTGATACTCCCTTGAATGTATCTCAATATGGGTGATACCACAATAGTGGGTTACACTTTTTTGCCTAAACGGACATTGAACTCTACATTTTGAGAAAAAATTTCACATTCGGATGCATATTGTCGTTAAACTGTTTGAAATCGAAAGACGAAGTAAACTAGAGTCTTCTAGGATTTTCTGTCTAGATTCTAAATATATTTTTTTAATTTTTTTTTGAATTGATTTTAATGGTTTTTTTTCTTCCACTAAAACTGCTATGTTGCTGAAAACGTATTTTTCAAAAAGGTACAATGACTTCGTACAACATAACTTTTTTTCTAAGATAGATATTGATGTGATTCTTTTTAATTTGGTTTTGTAACATCCATAAGGAGGGCATGCAATTGGTTTGATGACATTATCATGATTATTGCATATTTTATGAATGTTTGAAGTAGAGTCAACTGTAATTTTGACATACCTTGACTGCGTAACTGATAACTTGTTGTGTATTTATC
>MU228067.1:1361515-1403300 GCA_018584345.1 Thuja plicata | reverse complement strand
ATGACCGGTGACAAAGAAAAGTTTAACACTTTTGAATACTATAATGGTGGTACAGTAAGAATGGGAAATGATACACCTTGTCCAGTTGAAGGTAAAGGAACAATAATGTTGAATAACCTAATTAAATATGAAAATGCTTATTGGGTAAAAGGATTGAATTATAATCTATTGAGTGTTTCTCAGCTGAATAATTCAGGTCAGAGAGTAGCATTTGAAAATAAGAAGGCAAAGATTTTCACTGAATCAGGAAAATTGATTGGTACCGGTGAACAAACTAAAGGTAAGTTATTATATCTAAATGATACTAATCCCACTTGCTTGATGACTAGAAACGAAGACATATGGTTGTGGTACAAAATATTGTGTCATGTGAATTTTGACAACATGATGAAAATAAGAAGAAAAAGAAGTGTAAGAGGCTTACCGACGATGACAAAGCCAGACAACATCATGAGCAAAAATTGTCAAAAAGGTAAAATGACAAAGTCTAGTTTCAAAACTAAAACCCATACATCTGATGATATTCTAGAATTAGTCCATACTAATTTATGTGGACCTATGAGGACAAAGAGTTATTATGGAGATAGATATTTTATTCTCTTTGTTGATGATTACTCTAGAATGATGACAATCATGTTTCTAAAAGAAAAATCTGAAGCATTCAAGATGTTTAAATGGTATAAGGCTATGGTAGAAAAACAAAGTGGTAAGGATCTAAAATGTTTAAGATCAGATAGAGGAGGAGAATTTATATAAGATGAATTCACTAATTTCTGTAATGAGCATGGTATTAAAAGATAGGTTTCTGCACCGAGAACACCACAACAAAATGGGATTGCTGAGAGAAGAAACATATCAACAGTTGATTGTGCAAGAACACTGATGATAGAAAAGGACATCACCCAAATATTCTAGAGAGAAGCTGTTAACACTGCTGTTTATACACTTAACAGAGTACAATTAAAGAAGGACACAAAGAAGACAACTTATGAGCTATGGTATGGTAAAACACCCAATGTAGGTTACTTCAAAATATTTGGTAGTCAATGTTATGTCTTAAAGGATGATAGAAATGGAAAGTTTGATGCCAAAAGTGATGAAGGTATTTTTCTGGGGTATTCTACAAAGATCAAAGATTTTAAATGTCTAATCAAGGCTTCTAACAAAATAGTTGAAAGTGTAAATGTGAAGATTGATGAATTTGCAGAAAAGAATGAGCTGGAAAGCACAAAAGAACCAGAGAAATACAACAAGTTTGTATACTGTGAAGAACCCATAACTCTACCTGAGAAACAGTGCTTAAATCCAGAACAACAAAATGTTGCAACTGACGGTCAAAATGTTGTTATCGACGGTTAGGATAATGACCAAAATAATGTGCAAGGTAATGAAGATCAAGCTGATACACAAAGTGTTGTACCTGTAATTGCAAGGTATGTAAGAAGGAACCATCCAGAGGACCAGATCATAGGAGATAAGAAATCTGGTACAAGATCAAGAAGTAAGTCTTTAAACTTAAATTGTTTAATTTGTGAGTTTGAGCCAAAATCTGTCAATGCGGCACTAGATAATGAAGAATGGATAAGTGCTATGAATGATGAGATTGAGAAGATTGAGAAGAACAAAACATGGTCACTTGTGCCAAGATCAGATGACAAGAATGTCATCGGTACAAAATGGATATTCAGGAATAAGATGAATGAGAATGGAAAAGTCACAAGGAACAAAGAAAGACTAGTATGCAAGGGGTATGCACAAGAGGAAGGTATAGACTATGGAGAGACCTTTGCACCCATTTCTAGGCTAGAAGGAGTAAGAATAATACTTGCCTATGCTGCATACAAAGGATTCAAAGTATATCAAATGGATGTCAAGTCAACATTCCTAAATGGAATACTTGAAGAAGAGGTATACATTGAGCAATCAGAAGGGTTTGTAGATCCAGACAAGAGGAACATGGTATGTAGACTTCACAAAGCCTTGTGTGGATTAAAACAAGCTCCTAGAGCCTGGTATGAACGACTTCATTCCTATCTAATAAGTATTGGATTCATAAGGACTACTGAAAACAGTAATCCTTATTTGAAAGAAGATACTGATGTTAACACTTTGATTGCTGAAATATTTGTTGATGACATCATATTTGTAGGCAATGATATGCTATGCAAATCATTTGCTGATGAGATGAGAAAAGAGTTTGAGATGTCTATGTTTGGAGAGATCAAGTTCTTTCTTGGTCTACAGGTCATTCAACAAAGTGAAGGTATTTTCATTACACATTCCAAATACATCAAAGAGGTCCTAAAAATATTCAAGATGGAAGATTCCAAACTAGTTGGAACAATGATGGCTACTGGATGCAAATTAACAAAGGAAGACAAGTCAATAGAGGTAAATCAGACTTTGTATAGATCGATGATAGTAAAACTCATGTATATTGTACACACTAGACCAGATATTGCACATGCAGTAGGAATTGTTGCTAGATTTTCTGCTAACCCCAGGGAATCACATATGACTGCTATAAAAAGAATTCTAAGATATCCGAAGAATACTAAGGAATTTGGCTTATGGTATAGAAGAGAAGGCAAATTTGAACTTAAGGTTTTTACCGACACTGATTGGGCTGGAAATCTTGATGACCGGAAGAGCACAACTAGAGGGGTATTCTTTAGGGGTGACAAAATTGTCACATGGATTAGCAAGAAGCAAGGATGCATCTCTCATTCTACTGTAGAAAGAAGAATATGTTGTTGCTATTGCAAATTGCTCAAATATTGCATGGATCAAACAGTTGCTGGAAGGTATGCATATGAAGATCTCAGAACCAGTGATTATCTATTGTGATAACACCAGTGCAATAAACATTTCCAAGAATTTAGTCATGCATGGAAAGACTAAACACATTGCCATGAAGTATCGTTATTTAAGAGAACAAGTTGAGAAAGAGATGATACTTGAAAATGTGCAATCAAAAGAATAATTGGCAGATATCTTCACCAAGCCACTGCCCAAGGATACATTTGAGTACCTGAGAAAGAGACTCTAGGGGTCAAACCCTTGTCTATCAGTCAGTGAAAGACTGAAAGCTACATCAACCTATATATTATCATAATATCATTCATGTTGATGTAAGTAACAAGATGAACTTCAAAGCTACATCTATATACAGAAAGGTATATATCAAAACTGAGCACTAGAGCATATTGATGTATTGCTGATGGATAAGAGAAATTCAAGGAATATATTATGGATAGAAGAAAATAGTTGTTTGACATAAATGTCAGATATTTGTAAGATATTTTTTTGCATTGTTGTCAAAGGGAGAGAATGTATCCTTATTATCATCAGAAACTATTCATTATCAGATTACTCCAAATAGGGAGAGATCATATCCATAGGGAGAGAATTTGTATGAAGAAATCATATACAAAGGGAGAGTTACTGACAAGAGACAGAGACATCAAAGAAGAAGAACAGTCAAAATAGAGAAATTAACACAAAAAGAGAACACAACACATCAAAAGAAGATACAAAGAAAACTGCAAGAATCAAATCTAAGCTAACACAGAGCTTACCGGCGATCAGACATTTTTATCAATTATCAAAACAAAGTGATTGGTAATTTGATGAATCTCAACAATTGTATTTCATATTGTATTAGAAATAGTATAGTGTGATAATATAGTATGTTTCCATCAATGCCAAAGGGAGAGATTCGATGACATATAACTGACTGAAAGTTTGATAATGTTAAGTTGAAGATGATGCAAGACTTTATAATCAGTTAATGGCTTATGTTGTCATTGATGTCAACTTGATATAATTTGTACAGTCCTATAAATAATGCCAAATACTTCATAGAATCAATGGAACAAAGATTATGCTTTCAGCAATGCATAAAATTCAAGTATTCACTAAGTGACAGACAATACCGACAGAGTGCACACCATCGGTAAAGGCAAAGTAAAAGTCACAGTGATGACCGATGAGAAGAAAATAGTGTTTCCCGATGAAGCAAAATCCAATGATGCCCGACAGATGAAGATCCCGAAGCTAACTGGAGTTACACCGATGGAAGTGGTAGTTGTCACCAACGAGGAACTGCAGAGTTGACTGACAGAACAAAGAGTTAAGAAAATGATAAAATATCTAGCTGGTAGAGCTTAAGGATAGACTTAACTAGTTTTTTTATTTGTTTTATTCACCTGAAGTTAAGTAATTGATTTAAAGAAGATAACTACAAGATAAATCAGGAGTTAAAGCCATAAATTAGATTGGGTGGATTGTTTTTCACGCCAAGAATCAAGAATCAAGAATTAAGGAATATCATGTCTATATAAGAGACAAGCATAATTCATTTCTGCAAGAAATTAGATACACAGGGAGTGAATAGAAAAAGGATGCTGAAGAGAAACTGATGAAGGATAACTTCATATAGTCCTGATCAATCAAGTTGAAGGAGAGCTAAAGAATTCTGTGAACACCAACAAACAGTGAAGCACATCATCACAGAGCTGAAAGTGTGGAGCACAAAGAATTGAATTGATTCATTGATCAGAGAGGTATTGTACTTAAATAGATCTAAAAATCTACAATTCAAGTTGCATTAGAAACAGGTCATTGTGTTTTAGTTTAACCATTGAAGCATTAAGTCTCTTAATAGAGCAGGACTTAACCGTCTTCTATAATTGAGGTATATCCTTACAGATTGCCAAAAATATTGTCATGAAGATAGCATTGAGTGCCCGATACTGACACATAGTCTAAGAAGGAGGCTGATGCACGTAGGTAGCACCAGATATGCTAGATACCTATTGTGCCCATAGAGGTTTATCAATATTGGTAGCATATACATTCCAGATATCAATTGACATTCTATTATAAAAAATCCTCTAACAGGGTTGCACTTAACAGTGTATTTGTAACCTTTAACAGGGTTGGCTCCTATTAGGGCTCACTTCAAAAGAGTGAAAATTTGGGGTACCAGTCCCAGTGGTTTTTCCCTTAATAGGGTTTCAATGTTAAAATCCATGTGTTATGTGTGTGTTTTATTACTTTACTGTTTTACATTTCACATATGCATTTATGGATTGATTGGTATACTCTGCATATTATGAAGTATCAGTAAATAGTTTTACTACTTATTGGTTATCAAGGAGAATAAGGACAGACAAGGTAAACTGAGAGACAATTAGTTATTATAAGTATCTCATGGCATGCATCTTGTAGGGACTTAATAATCTAAGATTTATTTGATTTGTGGTTAGTGATTAAAGGATAAATTTTTGAGGCCACTGATTCACCCCCCCCCCCCACCCNCTGATTCCCCCCCCCCCCCCACTCAGTTATTACTAACATTATTTAGGAATGTAACATTACAATACATTTATTAAGGCCTTCAAAACCTCATCCATTAACATGTACTCTATCTAAAAAATTATGTAACCACACATCCTATGCCATGCTTCCATCTTCCACAAATGCTTATCTAAGTAATCTTAACAACTACCCTTGCATTTTTAAATTGAAACAAGCTCCTCAAAAAGCCAGCTAGTGGTATTACTAAACGATGTGCTACCTAGCCCCTTGAACAATATTTAATATTGGTTGTAATTTTTTAATTTAATTTTTCCAACATGAAATGAATATAATATAATATAATATCATATATAATATAATATAATATAATATAATATAATATAACAAAATATGATAATTTTACAATACGATGTCAAGTGGTCTGAGAATATTCTGAAAGTAATCTCTATATGCTTCATATCCATCTAGGTACCCTTAGGTACAACACACATAATAAATAAAATAAATATAGAATTATAAATAATATTATTTAGTGTTTACAACAACTATTTTCCCAAAAGTATAGTCTAAAGGATCTCCTTGTGATGATTCCCAGAGTGGTCTAGCTCATGAAGCTCATAGAAGAGCTTCACAACACTCCTATAATTATTTGAAGATAAATAGAGATGGATTTTACATTCACATCAAGTTCACTAAAATGTGGGGAAGGGAATTCGCCAACTAGTGATCAATGAAAGCTCAAGGGACAAATCTTCCCAACACCACCTCACTTCTAATAGCGCTCTAGTGAGTAATGGAGATCAATTGATTACAATAAATTTGAGTTAACTATGAGTGTAGAATTGCTAAAATAGGAATAAATCTATGATACATAATGATAAAGTACTCATTCTACTATAAATGAAGTGTATCTAGTCATGTCCAAGTTACATGTTTCATTAGCTCACTATCCTAGATACCTGCATGAGTCTAGGACTACAATATGAATTTAGGATGTTAACATAGTGCATGTTGTCTTGTATGGAATGTGTATAGAGATTCATACCAAAGATGTAAAAGACTAATATTGAGATAGTAGATCTAGAAATGTGATAAATGTAAACAACATTGCATAATATTAACTAAAAAGAAACTATTTTATTAGAAAACCAATATAAGTATATAAATATATAATTGATTGTCACCCTTGCTTTGGTGTTATCATCTCCATATAAAACCAATATAAATATATAATTGATAAAAAAAATGATATCCAAGGAGTGAGGGTACCCATGTGAAGCCAACAAGATAGACCTTGATGCATTGAAGGATAAAGAAACATTAAATGTTAGAGAGTTGGTGGATCCAGCAAAACAACGTAACCAAATGATTGTAAAGTGACCAAGCAGTTACAAAGAGGATATAAAAGCATTTAGAATGATCAAGAGAACCATGGAAGACCAAGAAGTTGTCAAGAGAGGGGAAAAAGAAGCCAAATTATTTCCTACATTGGATTAAATTTAGTGGCTTCTCAGAGTTTTACTAAGATTTGGATAGAATCTAATTCATTAAATATTATTAATTGTCTTATGGGATCCTGACCTTAGACGAACCATTAAAAACATAATAATTAATTGTTTAATCCTTAAAATCCTTCCATATGGATAAGGTTTCACATATATATCATGAGGGGAATTTAGTGGCAGATGGGTTTAAAAATTTAGTTGTTTTGCAACCTAGTGTGAAATGATAGGGGCCAAATGACACCATCCCTTATGAGATCAAATTATCAATTCAAAATTGATGGCAAGGGTTGTTAACTTGGAGATGCTTTTGGAAATGATAGATTTGAAGTCCAATCCTGTGTGAAGTGGCATAATGAAAAGACTTAATTATTATGTTGTGAAATCACATAGATAAATTTATGAGATATGTTTATTATCTCTAGTTTATTCTCATGGTTGGATGGATCCTTTTTTTCCTTGCACATAAAAGGGTGGAGATAAGAGCGCTATGGATCCTATTATCTATCATAAATAGTAGTATAATACTGAACTTTGGAGTGAATTATCTAAGGGAGACCTCACTCCCTACATTGAGAAACTACAGGGTCTAACCCTCAAACTTTGACAACATTTGTGGAAGGTTGGGAGGAAGAAAGTTTCAAAGTTTTTGGTATTGATTTGGTGATTTTAGAAGATCTTGTCATGGGGATTTCCTACACTCTGGCTGAGGGGGAGAATCATGGAAGTAAGAGTATTTATAAATACTTAGCAATCTTCTTTGAAAAGGGTAATAGGGAAAGTCAAAATAAATTCTGATGGTGGGTATGACAAGGCTTCTATCAATTCTTTATTGGAAGAATTAGCTAAATTTATTATGAGGTATGTGACACTTGATGATTGATTTTGTATCCCTTTTAGGTATCATTTTTTCATATTAATTATTTCACACATAACAAGTGCATTTCATTGCCCTTCTACCTTTTTTAATCTATGTCTCATAGCCTTAATTTGTATAAGAAGTATTCCTCATAAGCAGTTTTACATGAGGTTCTAATTCTTCTAGTCATGGAATTCATTAAGGCAATCTCTGCTAAAAAAAAGGTGAAATGGGAAATGTTACTAAAGATTTTAATAATTTTTTCAAAGGAACGGTCCTTGATACTAGAGGATGTCCCCTTATGGGATGTTGGTGGGGTTCACCTGGCTAAACATACAAACCTTAAAAGGGAAGCTAAGGACCACCTGAAATTTGTCATCTTTGATGGTGAAGACTCTAATTATTCCCCTTTTCTCAAGTATTTTATGGATTCCTTTAGTCCGAGCTCCAATGTGAAAGGAAAAGTAAAAGTGAATGGTCTATACTCTATTTCTAGAGCTAAGGGAAAATGAACTGAAAGCTCATTCTCCCACTCTTCCCATGTGAAAAAATTCAAAAAGGATACTGCCCATGGTGAGGAGCCTATTTTATAGCCTCCAATCAATAATGAAAATGGTTTGGAGCTTCATATTGAAATTACCCCATGTGGAAAAATACTCATTTGAAAAAAGTTTAATCAATTTAAGATAGTGTGAACATTGGAAATAATATCAAGGGTACCATTGATTGTATGTTAGGAATAATACAACTGAGAGGGGGATGAATCAATTGTATGCCAAATAATTAAACTTTAAACTTTAAACCAATTACTTAATGCAAATATAAAAACTTCAAGAACAACACAATAACACAAGTATTTTCTTGTCAAGGAAACCCTATTAAGGGAAAAATCCTAGTGGGGATGGAACCAACAAAATAATGAACTAGAAATACTATATTTGAGTTAGGAGATCTAGCCCTGTTTGAACATGATTATACATCTAGTACAAGTCCATATAAAAGGATAGACCCTGTTAGGAGTCTTCTCAACCCTGTTAGGAGTTGAATGAAATGATGAGATCACTTCCTAAGGAAACTACCCAAAGTGAAGGTTAAATCCACCTTCTAAAGGTTAAAACCTCCTTCATGAATCATTGTCCAAAGAGAACTATAAAAGTATACCTATAATAGTGAACTGGCTGATAGCAACATCACTACTCTACATCCAGAAAAACTTGCTTCCACATGCTCGCAATATCGAATACATCCAATCCATACATTTACAACTCAAGATGATACTTTCATTTATACAAGTTACAATAAGTAGTTAGTTTGACCTGTTAAGACCTCCCCACTACACAAATAATTACATAGACCCATTACAAAGATAAACACGATAGCTTACACAAGTAATTAGCAAGTATAAAGCATCAGTTACATGCCAAGATCCATGATTCACGCTCACCAATCATTAAGCACATTACATATCTCTAGTCAGCCCCAAATAGGTCTTAGCTAGTCCACATGCTAATAGAAGTAATCTCCAAAGTGTGCTTACACAATTCCCAAGATAGGACTTAGTTTTCCCTATCCCAATATAGGATCCTAAATTCACTATAGGATCTCCCTAAGTCAATATCCACTCTGTCTAAGACCTCACCTAACTCTTCTCTAATATTTACAATAATTGTACTTTCACTTTGGATGACAACTATCTTAGTTTATCTCAATGCTCCTCACAAATCAATGTAGTTAGATTGGAACAGCTCTTAAATCAAACCTAGGGACTCATAAGACCCTAAAAAGACTATGAAATCACCTATTTCAATTCTCCATCTCATTCCCTTGTCTTTGCAATGGGTTTCTAACCTCTCATGCACCTAACCGGGCTGTCCTAACTCGCCTAGGGCATGAGTTTAAAAAAATAGCTCCACTCATCTCCTGAACTCCTACCTCTATATAAAAAATGTTAAAAAGTCTCCACTACAATATTCATCCACTCTTTTAAGATTTCCATGGTTGAATCTCAAGTGGGAACTAGGAAAGAAAAAATTGTCTAAAAGACACCAGCAGACTACCTAGTTTACAATTATTTTCCTACCACTCAAAGATTAACTCAAAACAACTTTCTCTCTTAAAACAAAAGTCTTGTATCACTCATGACTAAATGAATCCATAGATAACTCTCGATATTTAATCCATTATAACACAATTAACATGCAAATTAGTAGACTGTGCACTGTATACAGGGAACTCTTCTTTCTTACTCACAAAAACTTGATTACAAAAACTCTCTCCTCGGGATTTGAGCCTCCAATTGTATTAGATTCCATTATCCACCTTTCTAGGCCATTTCAAAATCAATTCCCATTCCTACCTTTGTGGGGATCCTAAGTTGTCGCGTTGCATGCAACATTTGCAATTTCTTGCAAATATTGTCATGACAACTTTGGCATCTTTTTGCATTTACTATGCCAACTAGAATATAGGGCCTCTATGCTTTGTAGTTAAAATTCATAACCCTATTTAATGACCTTAAGGCATATGTTACATCTTTCATCGGTCTAGAACACATTTTGAACCCAAATCCCACCTTTAGACCAACTAGGCCTAACTAACAAAAACAACTAACAATGACTAATTTGGTGACCTCTGTACTAACACCAACTCACCTAGTCCACATGACCTACTAAGGCCTCAAAGAAAATACACATCTCTAACTTGGCTAAGGTTAGATACAATCCAAAAACTTTTAAGGCTTGAGGATTTCCTAGGTGCTCCTGCACCATCTTCCCCTAAACAAAAGACTTCAATCCACCCTTGGATTGAGTGAGTTGGTGTCAACCCCCAACTTCTCAAAATCATTTTCCTTGATCCATTCTACATTTGTATCATATTTTCCTTTCAATTTGATCAAGTTTTCTTTATACTCCTTCTTCTTGGTCTTCTTGTAAACTCTAGAGTCCAGTATGCTCTCTTCTTGTTTGATTGGTGTAGGTGGCAAGTGCAGTTCTTCAACCTCATATATGACTTCATTGAGACTCTGATCAACATCATGGATTGGGCCTTTGTATAGTACCAAGTCTGCAACATTAAATACTGGTGATAAACCCAAATCCTCTGAAATTTCCACCTTGTAAGAATTGGCTCCATACTTGTCTAGAATGACACATGGACCAATTCTCCTCATCTAAAGTTTGTGAGATGTTCCTTTCTGAAGTCTTACTTTATTGAGATGAACCATCACTAGATCTCCAATATTGAATTGGACATCCCTTCTTCTCTCATCCACTTTGGTCTTGATCTTCTTTATATTCTCAGTGAGAGTCTTCCTAACTGTGTCATGGACTTCTTGCATAGCATATGAAAAATCCTTAGCATATCCACTACCTTTAGCTCCATCTTTAAGGTCTCTGAGTTCATGAATTCCTCTAGGAGGGATGCCATATACAATTTCAAAAGGTCTTTCCGCTGTGGTTCTATTAACAGTATCATTATAAGCATATCTTGCTTGTACAATGAGTTGGTCCCATGTCTGACCATACTCCTTTGTCAAACATCTTAGGAGATTACCAAGGATCCTATTTTCTACCTCCGTCTCACCATCTGACTGAGGATGGTAGGTAGATTGAAATGATAAGTTGGTGCCCAATTTCTGCCAAAGAGTCTTCCAAAAGTGGCTCATAAACTTGGTGTCTCTTTCAGACACTATACTTAGTGGTAAACCATGAATCCCAACCACCTCCTTGAAGAATAAGGAAGTTATTTGAATTGCATCATTTTTTGTCTTGCATGGCACAAAGTGAGCCATCTTACTAAATCTATCTACAATTTCATAGACACTATCCATTCCTTGTCTAGTCTTGGGTAGACCTACCATAAAGTCCATGCTTAGAAATTCCAATGGCCTAGTTGGAATGGGTAAGCGTTTATATAGGCCTGCATTTGTAGATGTTCTTTTGGCCTTCTGATAGATAACAAATCCCTCAACATATCTCTTTACATCCAAGTTCATCTTGGGCCAAAAATAGAATCTTTGGACTAACTCCTGAGTTTTATTAATCCCAAAATGGCCACTAAGTGCACCATTGTGTTTCTCTTGTATGAGATTCATTCTTATTGACCCCTTAGGGACACAAAACTGACCCCCTTAAAACAATGGACTAGACTCCAAAGTGTATTCAGAGTATTGACTCTAAAAGTGGTTTTTATACTCATGACATACCTTGTAGATGTCTGCAAAGTCCTCATCTTCTTCATACATATCCTTGAAGTTGTCAATTACCATACTCTGCAGTTGAATCTCCTGAATGGTCAATGCTCTTATGCTCAAAGCATCTGCAAATTCATTTTGAAACCTTTCTTATGTTTGATGTTGAATGTATATGCTTGTAGGTATTCAACTCACTTCATGTGCTTATGACTCAATTTGTCTTGCGAGTTCAAGAAATTCAATTCTTGCTTGTTGGAATAGACAATAAAATCCTTTGGCAATAGGTAATGCCTTGATTTTCTCAATGACTAGAACATAACATACATCTCTAGGTCATAAGAAGAATATTTCTTCTTAGCATCACTCAAATTCACCAAATGGAAGGCCACTGGTCTTCCCTCCTGACTTAGGACTGCTCCAATTGCCACATTGCTGGCATCACATTCCACTATGAACATTTTTTCAAATCTTGGAAACACTAAAATTGGTTGGGTTGTTGTCTTCTTTTTAAGTAGTTCAAAGCCATTATTAGCTTCCTCATTCCAAAAAATTTTTGTCTTCATGCCTCCCTTAATTGTATCTAACATAGGAGCACATATTGCACTAAACTATTTAATAAACTTTCTATAGTATTGTGCAAGACCATGAAAGCTCCTTACCTCAGTTCTTGTCCTTGGAGTAGGCTAGTTGATGATGGCCTCAACCTTGCTTAGATCCATTTTTAAGTTACCTTTTGACAGTACAAAACCAAGGTACACCAGCTTTATCTTCATGAATTCACACTTTTCTAAGTTGATCATCAACTTCTCCTCCTGAAACTTCTTGAATACAAATTTGAAGTGCTTGAGGTGCTCTTCTCTTGTTCTACTAAAGATGAGTATGTCATTCAAGTACACTAATACAAACTTCCCAATGTAGTCTTTCAATACCTCATTCATCAACCTCATGAAAGTTGATGGGGCATTTGATAGGACAAATGGCATGAAAATTCATTCATACAATCCTTCAGTAGTTTTGAAGCCTGTCTTCCACTCATCCCCTTCATTCACCCTTATCTGATGGTATCCACTTTTTAACTCTATCTTTGTAAAGTATCTAGCCCCTCCTAGATAGTCCATTAGGTCTTCTATCCTAGGGATAGGGAACCTATACCTAATGGTAATCCTATTGATTTCTCTAGAGTCTGTAAATAACCTCCAAGTTCCCCCTTTCTTAGGTGCTGAGACTATGGGCACGACACAAGGGCTAATGCTCTTTCTTATAAGACCTTGTTCTAACAATTCTTGAACTCGCCTAGCTATTTCTTAATTCTTTTGTGGAGTCATTTTATATCCTTCCTTATTGGGTAGGGTAGCTCTAGGGATTAGGTCTATTTGGTGGTGTTATGCCCTGCATCCCCGTCCCTACATTTTGTGTGCAAAATGTTGGGTCCCCCCCTTTTTCTCCTTTTATTTGTTTTGTTGTTTTTGCTTGCGGCTCTTGCCTTGTCTTTCTCCCTTTGTTTTCTTTCGCCGGGGTTTTCTTCCCCGTTGTTGTGTTTTGTTTGGTTGGTTTCTCGTCTTCAGGACTCTGGTCCCGGAGGTTGTTCTTTGTTGGGAGCCGGACTCCGGACTCCGGGATTCTTCGCCATGATGTTCTTAAGGTGATCATTGTGGGGAATCCCTGGGCCCAGAGTCCAGAGGTTTTCTTTTCCGGAGATTTCCGGAAGGAGGAGGATCACCTTTTAACCACAGGTATAAATAGAAGTTATCTGTCACTTTCACATTTACCGTGATTAAAACACTCAAGCACTCAAAGCAATTTTAGAGCGATTACAGAGTGATTTGCAGAGAATTAACGATAATCAGTGCTAAACACTTCCATCCTTTTCAGGCGATTGTGAGTGCTTTGTAGTGTTGGGTTGTGATCGATTGGCAGATGTAATTGTTGTAGAGCTGTCGTGGTGAATTATTTCCCTCTCCTTTTAGCATTCTCAGGTTGGTGTCCTTTCTCCCGCCAATTATTTGTTTGTCTGGTGTTCCTTCTCCGTCTTGTTTTTGTTTGTTGTCTTTTGGTTCTGTTTGTTTCCTTTTTCCTGGTTTTGTCACCTGTTGGTGGGTCAGCTCTGCCAGAGGGTTGTCCATCCTTTGTGCAGAAGTGGCAGGTTTATAGATAATGTAGAAAGCTGTGTATACTCTGTGCCTTTCCTGGTTTCCTATGGATGTCATTCCGCGGTGTCTATATGTGTAAGTTTGTGTATATTTGTTGTATATCCTTCCATTCTTCATGTATATATCCCTCAAATCTTCATGTATATTTCATGTATATCCTTCCAGGCAGCTTGGCTAGGTGGTCGAGTTGCCTGTGTCACTGGTTTTCCACCCATAAATTCATTTCGGGGCAGAAAAATGCCTGTTTGAAACTCAGCTCTCGACCGGTTTCAAACAGACAGTTTTCTCTCTCCTCCATAAAACTAGCCAAACCCTCATTTATGTCCCATGCACACAATTAATTCCATCTAAGTGGCCTTCACTTTTCACGTGCTCGGACATTTGGCTCCACCGTAATCACCATAACTCCTATTTAATACCTATGCACGTGGCACCCACATGGGCTTGATGGTTTGCCTTTTTACACATCCTCACCAATGGCTACTTCTCCAGGCTCTACATCTCCTAACATCATCCATCCCATGTCTTTACTAAATGCGATAAAATTCCTAGACCCGGATGTTCAGTCAAATCTTAAGTTCATGTAATGCGTGTACTTTTTAGATTTTCTCTAATGAAACTAACTTTTCAGGAAAAGAAAGCATCACGGTGGTAAGATCTCTGGACCCCAGAGTATTTATTTGTTAATATGTTCTAACAGTCACTTTGCCTTGCAGGTTTCTGGAGTACGCTTCCTAAACATGTCTGAAGCATCTGCATCTTCTCCACCCGGAAGTCTAGAGCTACCTTCCGCGACGGCTACCAGGGCGATAGTAAAATCCAAAATGGAAAGGGCCCTGGAGAAAATGCCCCTAACCATGAAGTTCGTGCAAGGTAGTGTTATTATGGGCTCAAAGATCGAGTCCAAAGTTAAACTCATTATTGACACCAACGTCGGGATGTGGCCAGAAATGCAGGCCTTGGTGAAAATAATGTACATCCAACGGCAGGCTGGAGATCAGCTGGCCATCAATGTCGGGGACTTTGGGATCCTTAAGGCGGCTTGTTTATCGTGCTTTTTGTAATCTCCAGAGCTTATCCTAACGCTAGCCGCCAATTACAACTCTTATGTTCAGGCTGTTATGCTCGCAGGCGCGAAACGCACTGGGTACGCTACCCCTCTGGTATCCCTCGACCCTGACACATTCCAGGCGGGTCTGGGGATCCCTCAATTTTCCAAGTCTTCTATGGTTATAAGGTTAGATGCCTTGGCCCAATTCACATAGTTGGAGGATGCCGCCCGGGTATACATGAACACTCACTGGCTCAAGGTTCCAAAAAAGGACCCCAAGAGGATGAAGATAGAGATTCCCAGGTCTGAGTTCAAAGAGAGCATTCAGATGGGAATGATAGCATTGGCCCAGGTCTTTGGGCAGCCCTCTGCCTAGGAATTTGCTAAATGGAAGTATTACTTCCTCCTCGACATCTCCACCAAGGGAGGATACTTTGGCTGGGCAGCCATAATTTCAAACCATGTTGACTCCCAGTTCCTTCAACTGACCAGGAAGAAGAAGTCTTAAATGACTTTCTATGTTTTTTGGGCCCTGGCACAATAGAGGCCCCATGCCCATGGGCTACTTACAGACGGTGTACTCGGGATAGGCCCAGGACAAAAGGCACTATGGGAGCATTTCCCACAGGTTCAATGGGAGGCCAACCTCCCCAGTTTTTGCCGAGTAAATGATGCGTTCGTTTACTATCACCTGCTCACACCCACCCGGGATGTAGGATAATGCCTATCCAAAGAGGGGATGAATTTGGTCCAAATTTATGGACATTACTACAACCAATTTCAACAGCACACTTATATTAGGGTCATCGACTTCTCTGGGAAACCCTACTTGTTGCCCAAACACTGCGGGGACAAGATTGTGCTCTTGGAATACTACAGGCAGATAATGGAGGTGCATGCACTCTTTGCCTTGAAGAAGATAACCAACATTCCATTCCCAATCATCTGTGAGAACTATTCATGCAATCTGGCCGCCGCAAAAGAGGCGGATAATGAACTAAAAAGTTACAACTTGGAAGAATTTTAATTGGCGCGAAAGAATTTTGATCCGTACGGCAAGATTACAACGACACTTCCCTGGGCTTCAAAGCCCCATCACTACCATATGGAGGATTTCTGGGAAGATTTCTAGGATGACATGGAAGTGTGGAGCTGGCACTATGTCAGGATGATGGCCGGCATGATGGAAAGGTTGAAGCTCCAGAGGTTCCCAGAGGACTTCTCAGACGTCGACGCCACTATCGATCCCCAGTACAAGGAAAAGGAGATCGATACAATGACCCTCCCACCTATAAATTGGGATGCCCAGGAAGGGCCTACAATTGAGGACTTCACCCGAGAGGTGGTCGAGCGAAGTCCTGCCTACTTCAAGAAGGTGTGCCTTGAAAGTACCCACCGAGCAGCCCAGCCAGAACCAAAATTGACTCCGGGGGCCGGGACTTCTTTGCAGAGAGTGGATAAAGGAAAAGGAATAGATATGACCCCTCCTATGAAAGAAGTCCTTATAAAAGAGCAAATAAAATAGTCAGTGGTAGCCTCCCAGCAAATGAGGGAGAAATTAATAACATGACTGGCCACTCTAGTACTCATGGTCGGGGCAATTTATCCCTCTTCCTCCTCATCGCTAGCAGCCTTAATGGTGAAGGCAACGGGGGTGGATCTGATAGAAGAAACATGATAAGAGATGTGGGGCCACCCTTGGTTACCCAAAGAAAGAAGAGGCTTAACCAAAAGCCTAAGGCAGAGCCGGGATTGGGTACGTCCCAGACCCCACAAGTGGAGATCCTCTCTTCTAGTTCCCTAGAGCCAAAATAGGAAATAGAGCCTGCCAAAGTCCCGGCCAGTGCCCCCTTGCAGGAGGAATTTGATGATGTCTTTGCAATTGACGAGTTTGGAAACCTGCAGGGGGACACCAGACAAACGGAGACGAAAGTCCCAGCTGCAGAACAAGAAACTGCAGAATAAGAGCCTACACAGGAGCAGGAAAAATAGATAGAAGAAAGGGAGCCCGAGCTGGAGATTGCCTTTCAGGCTCTGCAGATGCAGGATCTGGGGGTGGACCAACAAAGGAAGACTGAACAAACAACATCTGCTGGGGGAACCAGACCTTTGGGAATAATCGTAACCCCAGCCGCCACATTTCAAGCGCCACTCCCAGGAGTGACCTTTGGGCAGGTAATTACTACGGCCCAAACTTTAAATCTCAGCCCAGTACCTCCCCTACTGCCAAAGGGCGTGTCAGTAGAAGAAGAAGTCCCAGAGGCCGAGCAACAGGAAGAGAAACATGAAGAGGAAATCCCCAAAGAAACCAACAAAAGTCCAGACCAAGCAATAGATACAGAGGACAAGGCTGAGGAGATGGATGTTGTTGAGGAAGATATTGCTAAAGAAGAAGACATAGGGAAAGGGATGGATGAGGCCCACACCACTAAGGAGCAGCGGCTGTAGAACACCGAGGAAGAACCTAGAGAACAGAATCTGGCAGAAAAGCCACCTCTGCCGCCTCAGTGGTTAGTAGAGAGCAGAAAAAGAAAAGCTCTGTCCACTCTTGAAACTCCTCTCTCCCTGGCTGAAATGATGGCTCAGGTCCAGGCCCCACCGAAGGCCAAGAAATCTCAGATGGTTCATACTCTTTGAACCGAGCTGGGCGGAGAAATAGTTGCCATTGTGGTGATACCTCCCCTAGGCACCGATGAAGCAACCGCAGAACCTGGAGATTACAACGTTGCAAAGGTATCGTTGGGAAAAAGGGGAAAATAGGGCGAGGTGGATTTGCTAAAGGAGGAAGCTAGGGTAGTGGAGGCCCGTTATGAAAAAGAGGCCCAAAGGCTCAAGGAAGAAAAGGTGAAAAACACAAACCTTATGGGGTTGCTTACTGAGCTAGCTCAACCGATCAACGCCACACCTCCGGAGGCTTTCACATCTGAATATTTACCGCAGAGAGACATAGACTCCCTGCGAACAATGAAGAAGAAGGCCCAGGCAGTCGACGAGTGGGTCGCCCTACAAATAGGAAACACCCAGCGTTTCCTGGTATCCACCCTTGCAGACCTATATATGGCCTGACATGTTCTACACTAGGCAGAGACTCTTATTGACCTGTGGGAGGGTGATCTCAAAAATTATCAAGCATGGAAGGTAGAGCTTGAAGAGCTCCTCAGCCTGGGAGAGGAAATAGTTTCTGAATCTGGAATTTTGGGGGATGAATCATTTGATTTTGTGAGTACCCAACACTCTAGACTTGACCTCACATTGGAGGTAACCAAGCAACTGGTAGGGACTCTACAAGATAAAGTCAATATAGTAAAATATTCTTTCAATTTATACAAGTCTTTTGTAGCAAAGACTTCTGGGGCTGACCCCCATAGTACAGATACATACACGCCAGAGGATTTAGTTTTGGGGAGTTTTGATGAAATGATGAAGTCCCAATATCAATCCCCAGAGGGGATAGATGGTGCCCAAATGATGAAATTAACTCACATGGTGCTTAGTGGTCACGACGTGGCAAAAATGGCCGACGAATTTAAGGAGAATGTTCTGAACCTAGGGGAACAAATTGAGGTGGCTAAGTACCGAAGGGCCAGCCTAAGGGATATCGATGAAGATGGCATCTCCCACCTCCTCCAGGCTTTCAATGATAATAAACAACCTTGAGCTTTCTTCGGAGGCTGGAGAAAACTCAAACATTGGGTATTCTTTATTCTTTTGGGAATGTAAGTTTGCGGATCCCAGAGTCTTGGATCTCAAATTTTGTATTCTTTCGAGTGATCTGTGTCTTGGTCCCCGAGGCTGACCGGTCACTTTCAGGAGCAGTTAATAGAGGCTGTCAGAAGGTAGTTGGCTACATCAAGGGGGTGTTGAATCAATAGTTGGTTTTCTGACAGGGTGGTCTTCTCGAGGTGCCATTCAGAGGTACACCTAGTGCATTGGAGACAGGGCACCATATTTCCCATTTATGAGGCATGTAGCCTTGATCCCCGGGGGACCTATTTTCTTCCTTCTCCTTCCTGGCTCTCTTCTCGAGGCTGATTGCTCTACTGTATATTCTTGTCTCATTCTTCTGGCATGTCAGGCCTATTCCATCTCAAGGTCTTTTGTAGGGTGGCGCAGGTAGTACCGGCCCCCAGATATTATATTTTATTAAAACATGATGTAAAATAGGGTTAGGGTTAGGGTTAAAAGAGAATGTGTATAAATAGCCAGACCGGCCCATTTCCAAGGGTCAAAAAAATTGATGATTTTGTTGCCCACAGTAATATAAAGGTGATTTCTCATTTTAGTTGCAGAGCTCAATGCTCCATTATTCTATTTCTAATAGTTAGACGCTCCCCTGCAGCCATCATTGTATCACCCACCAGTGCTTGCTGGAAGAGACGTTAATGAAGAAGGGAGAATTATTTGCAATGATGTTATTGGTATTCATGCTTCTGAGTTAATGGTATTTTATGTTTTATGTTCATGTCTTCTACTCTGATATGTCAAATAGATTAACGACCTCTTTTCCCTTGCTACTGATAAAATACTAGCTGATGGTTGTGTATTTATTCGGTATTTAGTGTAGTATATCAGAGTACTATTGATGTCCTGAATGTTTAAACATGACTATAGTTAGATGAAGTGTTTCTAACCCTGCAGGATCTTTTTCATTTTATTTGCTAAGTGTAGAATACTAGGGGAAACCTTACCTCATTGAATCTCCAGAGAGAACGAGTTGAAGAAACCAGCTATCCCCCTTGAAAATAGTCACTTCTCCCAACTGAGCGCCGCACCATCATGACCTGACACCCAGCTGCTTGAAGGCCCAAGGAGTCTAACTTTTCTGGATAACCTTTACAGGCGGAGTTGGCCGGTACCTCCGGTACCCGGTGACATCTTATGAATGTTTGCGAACCTGGTCAGCAAAAACCCGTTAATAAAAACTGGTGCTAGAAGGAGGGCATGAACTCATCCCCCTTCCGAGATTCTAATTTTATACCTCCTAAGGGTTCCCCAAGTTATAGTTTTAAGAGTGATGCCTTCAGTGGGATTGGGTCTTTCTCCCCAGTAAAATTTGAAAGAATCCTTAGGTCTGCCCCGAATCTTGGAAGGTTTTTCAAACTCGAGCCTCCTGATCAAAAGAAATGAACCTTGAAAATCATACCAGCCACTATTTTCTGGGGGTCTAGCATACCTCAAAATACCCAAACTTCTCAGGCAATCCTGGGAACCAGTGCCCAAACTACCCAAAATATCATTCCCCCAATGGCCGCATATTTCAGAAACACCGAGTCCCCAATGGGAACTTTTTCGGGTGCAATCAATGACTTACCCTCCCACCTGGAGAAGATCTACCCACGATATGAGCACTTAGGCTCACAGACTGCGAAAGAGCATTTACAGGCATATAAGGATACCATGAACCAACACCGGATCTAGCATGAAGATGTTGTGACTTGGATGTTTCCCTTGTCTTTAGGGAAAGGTGAGTTGAACTACTACCTTAACCTTCCTGCGAACTCCATAAATAGTTGGCAGGACATGGAGGATGCCTTCCTGGCCACCTTTCGCGTACATGTGGACCCAGCCTGGTCCCATAGATAGTTCATCTCTATCAGAAAGGAACCCAATGAACCTCTTACAGCATTCAACCATCGGTTCTAGCGCGCCTTGAAGCGGTGGACGGGCCCTTTTATTCCATCCCCAGAAGTAACCATACAGACCTACCTTAATGTGATGGACCCCTTCGTTGCCACTCTCCTTTGAAGAACAACTGCCGTGGGCGACCGGGACACCTTAGCAAAAGTTTACAACCTAGCTTTAGAATTATCTCGTGGTCTCAACAAATCCCCGGGCAGGATTGGGCAGAGTACACCTTTCAACATGATCCCCAACAGAATAATGTATGCCGGGGGGTATAACCCCAATTTGGCGATGGGTTCTCCCTCGATGGCAGTGAATCCTCCAGTACCCCTGATAGACCAGCAGGCCTGGTACATTTACCCAACGCAGACCCAGACGGTACCAGGTCTTAAAAATTTCCCTTGGAATCAGCTGCAATAGGCACAACAGTTCCAAGCACAACCATTGGGAGTGCCCTTCTTCCAGTCATCCGCGACTGGAGGATTGCCGCCCTCGACTCTAGCTAATACTGCTTCCTTCCCGGGAAACCAAAAACAACAACCATCACACTGTGATTCCAACACTCAATTGACCGCTGAGGTTGAATCCCTCTGTAAAATGTTGTCTACCTTGACTATGGACATGGGCCAACTCAAGGCGGGGTCCTACGTGCCCCAGAATTCAAATTCCCAGAGAGGAAATATTTTCTCTGGCCAACGAAACAACAATGTCAGGGGAAGAAACTTCAATAATGGGCCTAGGCCCAATCAACAACAATGGAATAATAATGTGAACACTGGAGGCCCACCTCTGAACCAAAATGCCAACCAAAATGGTGCTAGACCATCTCATTTCACACCAGTCGCAGACTTCCAGCCCATGACTAATTGGTGTAGATTGCACAACACAGGTTCACACAATGAGGTAAATTGTGCCACGCTAGAAAAGGTCATCATGATCTCCCAGCTAGACAGATAGCAGTCACATGATACCACCCCTCCAAAGCCTCCTGTTCAAGAGCCAACCCATAGTGCCTTCACCTGTGACACCATCTTCTTTAGAACTTCCAGGGATGATGAAGAGGAATCTAAATTGTAGGGATTCTTTGATGAATCTATCCTGCCCTTTGAGGCCAATGCCTTTACCAACCCGTAGACTCCATATAAAACTTGGAGTCAGGTTGGTAAAGGACCATCTTACATGCCCACACCTCCTACCAAAGACATCCCTCCTCCCTGGAATAGCTTGACTGACCGACCTGCTCCTCCAAAGGGTCCTAGCTCTAACCAAGCAAAAGACCTATCTGAGGAAAATCACCAATTCTCGGGAGGAAGATTCAATATTACAAAGGCATTAGAAAAGACCACCACCTCCATGACCTTGATGGAGGTCTTGCTGAACTGTCCCGAGTAGAAGAAGTCTCTTCTGAAGGTCTTGGGGAACCTGGAAGTCATCAGCCGCCTTCCCAAGACTGTCTCATTCGAAGATGCTAACGCAACCATCTTCTGGGGGAACAATGAGGATCCTCCCTTCCTACTAGGCCTGAATATCCAAGGCAAAAATATATACAATTGCTTATTAGACTCCGGAGCTTCGGGTAACATCACGCCCTTATCTATTTGTTAGAAGCTCAGATTCCATCCCGCCCCATCTAATGGTGCATTGATCCAGTTGGATAAGACTACTATAAAAATGGTGGGGAAATTGAAGAACGTTCGAATACAGCTTATCCAGGATCCCAGGATAGCCAACATAATTGACATCCAAGTGGTGGACATCCCAGAGACTTACGGGATGTTATTAAGTTGGAATTGGTCTAAGTCCTTGAATGGATACTTTTTGACTGACTTCACCCATTTATGGCTTCCCTGAGAAGGAGAATCAAATAAGATCCAAGTTGAAAGTGAACCCCAGATGAAAAAATCCCTTACTGAGGTTGGGAGGGTTAATGAGGTCTTCTTCTCTAAGACTTCCCCAGGGGTGTACCAACCCTTTGAAATCTTAACATTCAATTTCATCCCCGGAGAGGATCCCATGGTGCTGCAAAGAGCCTAGGACCTAGAAGAAAATATGAGAGTTGAGATTGACTCTCAAGGTGCCACAGCAACCCTTGCCACGCTCCTATCTGACACTCGGTGTCGAGTACACTATCAGAAATATTCAAAGCTTGAGTGTGGGCCCTGCCTTTTGGTCGCTAATCGACACCTCAATACCTTTTGAAATAAAGAACATATACCTGATTCCCGGAGCCCAGTGTTCCTATAGGATGTGCTCCTCTGGTGCCATCTCCCCGGGAATCCCAAATCCAAACACCTCCGGAGGTAAACTCTACCTCCACGCCAGTAGTTCAGGAGGGAAGCCCTAAGTCTCCCAACAGCGATCCAAAGGCTACTCTCCCTCCCTAGCCCCAGATTATGAAAAATGACTTATGGACCCTCAAGTTTGATGGGTCCCGATCCAAAGAAGGTTGCGGGGCTGGGGTAGAACTAATCAACCCGCGAGGGAAATCCTTCCTCGCGTCCTATAAACTATAGTTAAACTGTACAAACAATGTCATAGACTATGAGGCTTTGGTTCTTGGACTCTTATTTGCGTTAAAGGAAAGGTGTCACCCACCTTTGGGCTCTAGGTAATTCGGAGTTGATTGTTAAACAAGTCCAGAGTCAATACACATGCCACGACAAAAGGCTGGCCGCATACTGCAACTAGGCTTGGAGCCTTATCAAATATTTTGATGCCTCTGGCATTGACCTCATTCCTCGGTGACGAAACTATGTCCCGGATGACCTTGCCATTTCTGCCAGCACACTTGAGCGAATGGCCAGCTCGCGACTCCAGAGATTTTCAGTTAAGATGGTCCCTACCCTGTCCATTCTAGATAATGTCACCCACTTTCAGGTTTTTGAGGACGATCAACATATCCTGGCCTTCATGGTGAATGTGGGCGTCTTTGAAAACTAGATAGTGGAAGAACAAGACCATGATGATACTGGACAGGGTGACGAAGATGATGGGATCATGGACCTACCTACTAACACCATCCCGAAAGGGATGGTTGCACTAGAAAAAATCTTTGACTCAGACCCTCGGGCCCAGGAGAAGGTCTCATCTTCCTCCGAGGGAGGAAAGTTTGAAAAAGTAAACATCGGTCAGCCCGATGAAGAAAAGATGATCCACATTGGTACCTCCTATTCCCTTGAGGAGGAGAAGATTCTCACGGTTCTCCGAGAATACATTGATGTAAATGCATGGGGTTATGAAGATTTGAAAACATATGACACGTCCATCATGACTCATACTATTCCCCTGAAACTTGATTCTAAACCCTTTCAGCAAAAGCAACGACTAGTCAACCCCCTGATCGAGCCTCTGATTTGTCAAGACGTAGAAAAAATGCTGTCAGCCCAGATAATCTTCCCAATCTGGCACACTACATGGGTTGCCAATCTAGTCCCTGTGAGAGGGAAGAATGGTGAGATCCACATTTGCGTGGATTTTTGAAACTTGAACAAGGCCTCCAAGAAGGATAATCACCCTCTCCCTTTGTTGGATGAGGTGTTACAGATAGTGAATGGATCCCAGATGATGTCCTTCTTGGATGGATACTCTAGATATAACCAGGTCATGATTAAGTATGAAGATAGGGAGAAAATAGCATTCACCACCAAGTGGGGAACATTCACATATAGGAGAATGCCCTTTGGTCTGATTAATGCAGGGGCTACCTTTCAAAAGGCCATGGACATTGTGTTTGAGGGCCTTGTGAATCGGTGCATAATCATCTACATGGATGACTTGACCATCTTTTTCCAGGACAGACGTGACCATTCCGCCCATCTTGCTCAGATCTGTGAGAGATGTCGTCGGTATGGAATATCCCTCAACCCCAAGAAGTGCATATTCAGGGTCACCGAGGGGAAGTTGCTCAGGCATATTTTCTTTGAAAAGGGTATATCCATCGACCCTGAGAGAGTCGAAGCATTGCTAAACTTACAAATGCCTAGCAGCAAGAAAGAGATGTGATCCTTCTTCGGAAAGATCAACTTCATCCAGCAGTTCATCACGGGATTCGCAGAAATAGTCAAACCACTCAATGAGATGATGAAGAAAGATACCAAGATTGAGTGGAGTCCTAAAGAAAAGTGGGTGTTCACCCAGATCAAACAGACAATAACAGAAGCACCTGTCCTGGCTAGTCTAGACTATTCCCTTATGTTTTACATTTACTCTTTTGCTTCACCGCATTCTGCCGCGGCAGTGTTGACTCAAAAGGTTAAAGGGGAAGAGCGACCAATAGCTTTCATGAGCTCCCCCTTCAAGAACACCGAAGTCTGATATTCATCACTAGAAAAATAGGCCTTTGCTTTAGTTCATGCCGTGAAGAAATTCTGGCATTATATTCTCTGGAGCGAGGTATATGCTATCATTCTGGACTAGGCCATCAAGTCTCTGTTGATGCAGAGTGAATTGGGTGAAAGATGGGGGAAATGGATGACCATCCTCCAGGAATATGACTTAGAAATGCAGCCCATGAAGATAGTCTGGGGCTAGGGACTAAGCCGAGCGATGGCAGAAGAGACTCCCCGCATAGAATGTCAAGCTTATATGGTGGAGTCCATTACCCGAGACCCATTGTATACCGATTTGGTATATTTTCTACTAAATAATAAATGCCCAGAGGGATTACCTCCCCATAAATGTCGCGCCCTGTGGATGAAAAGTGCCCACTTCATGATCAAAAACTCTGCACTCTACTGCAGGAACTACGAGGGACTGTACCTCTGGTGCATCGACAGAGACCAAGCTATAAGGTTGATTGATGAATTTCATAGGCAGTTTAGAACCGGGCATGGCTCAGCTGACGCAACTTCCCATCAGATCCTTCAGGCTGGATACTATTGGCCTTGTATATTCAAAGATGTTTACACTTATGTTAGGAAATGCCACACTTTCCAAACCGCGGTGCATCATGAGCATAACCCGGCTATGCCTTTATAACCAGTCTACGAGGCTAGACCCTTCGCCCAGTGGGCATTTGACTTTATCAGGGAAATCAACCCCAACTCATCTGCCAATCACCGATATATTCTCACTGCTACTGATTACTGCACTCAGTGGTCTGAGGCTATACCATGCAAAAACAATATGGCAGACGTAGTTATCAAATTCCTGGAAGAAAGTATCGTCACAAGGTTTGGAATGCCCTTTGCTTTGGTGTGTGACAATAGTCTGGAATTTTCTTTGGCACTCGAATGGACCTACAACCAAAGGATCACTTTGAAATTTTCCAGCAACTATTATCCCCAGGGGAACGACATTGCTGAATCAATGAATAAAAATCTACTTGAAGTGATCAAACACCTGCTAGAACAGAATCCCCGGGATTGGCATCAAAAGTTGAAATTTTCCCTCTGGGTGGATCACATTCATGTCAAGGCCGCCCTGGGAACATCCCCGTTCCATCTAGTTTATGGTCAGAGCTCTGTATTCCTGGTTAACTTACAGATCCAAGTTTTACAATTTATGCAGGAATTTAGCAATAGGGACAACATCGTGAAGGTTTGGCTCTTAAATCTGGTGCGAATGGAAGAACAGTGAGATGCAACCCTTGAACATTTCATGCGTCATCAAGCAGTGGTAAAATGATGGTTTGATAGAAGAGCCCAATACAAAGCTTTTCATATTTTGGATCTGGTCCTTTTGTGGGACAAGGCTTGGGAAAAGAAAGGAAAGCATACCAAGTTCCTATGGCTCTGGCTCGGACCATACCTAATCTCGAAAATCTGTAGGGCAAATACTTACCGCCTTAACACCCTGTCTGGTGAACCTGTCTCCTTGCCCGTTAATGGATAGTTTCTCAAGCACTACTTCGAATAGGTTAAGTTTGTCCAAAATTGTATTTTATGTAAAGCCCTCCTCTTGTAAATATTTCCCCTGGGTGCCTCGCTGCAAGGTACCATGTCTTGTAAGTAGCCTTGTCGCCTGCCCTCCGAGGCAGTCCTCTTTTGGTGTTTTTGTTTTCATTTTTGGTTTTCTTTCGGGGTCCCGGCGTTTTGTTTTGTCTTGTAGGAATTGGAATGCTTCGCATAAACTCTGGTTTCTGGTACAATGCCTGCGGCATGGTGAAATTTAGAATCTATCTTTAGCATAATGGAGCCGACCCGGTCTCTGAGGTTGTTTCACAGGATGTGGCACATTTTTAACAATCTCCATCAGATGTTGTCTTCGAGAGTCTGGCAATCAGTAAACATAAGTAATATAAGGAATTAATAATCGGACACACCGAGGGTAGATCGGTTGTGCTGGTTGGTTGACCCAGGTCAGAAACTTTAAGGAATTCTTTTTGGGTCTAAAGTTGTATCCCCTCTTAGAACATCTAAGTATAGGTGGACAGGTGAAAGAAGTACTACCATTAAAATTAGCTAAGCTTAAGCTCAATGGTGAAAGAAGTACTGCCTTCCCACCTAGAAAAAAAAAATAATAAGAAAGGAAAGCAGGACACAACTCCGGTCTCCGGGAGAAATGAGCAAATTGATGACTAGTTTGATGTAATTAGTGCCTCTTCTCTACTCCTCCTAAAGGTCATCAGCTTGATTTCCTTCCAAAGCACACACGACACCACTGATGAAGGGCTACGGACTAGATCTTATGTGGTTGGATTCTCTCAGATATGTTGCTTTTCGCCTGTTAGATGCCTTGGATAGTGGCTTGTTCCAGTTTTTCTAACTAGAGATTCTATAGTTCTCAAATGTGCTAGGGCATTTGTCCTAGATAGTCGCCATTTGTTATGCCCTGCATCCCCATCCCTACATTTTGTTTGCAAAATGTTGGGTCCCCCCTTTTTTCTCCTTTTTTTTATTTTTTTGTTTTTGCTTGCGGCTCTTGCCTTGTCTTTCTCCCTTTGTTTTCTTTCGCCGGGGTTTTCTTTCCCATTGTTGTGTTTTGTTTGGTTGGTTTCTCATCTCCGGAACTTTGGTCCCAGAGGTTGTTCTTCGTTGAGAGCCGAACTCCAGACTCTGGGATTCTTCGCCATGATGTTCTTAAGGTGATCATCGCGGGGAATCCCCGGGCCTGGGGTCTGGAGGTTTTCTTGTCCAGAGATTTCCGGAAGGAGGAGGATCACCTTTTTACCATGGGTATAAATAAAAGTTATTTGTCACTTTCACATTTACAGTGATTAAAACACTCAATCACTCAGAGCAATTTTAGAGTGATTACAAAGCGATTTGCAGGGAATTAACGACAATCAATGCTAAACACTTCCATCCTTTTCGGGCGATTGTGAGTGCTTCGTAGTGTTGGGTTGTGACCAATTGGCAGCTGTAGCTATTGCAAGGCTACTATGGTGACTTCTTTCCCTCTCCTTTCAGCATTCTCAGGTTGGTGTCCTTTCTCCCGCCAGTTTTTCAATTGTCTGGTGTTCCTTCTCCATCTTGTTTTTGTTTGTTATCTTTCAGTTCTGTTTGTTTCCTTTTTCTAGTTTTTCTTCCCATTGGTGGGTTGGCTTTGCCAAAGGGTTGTCCACACTCTGTGCAGAAGTGGTAGGTTTGTAGATAATGTAGAAAGTTGTGTATACTCTGTGCCTTGCCTGGTTTCCTACAAACATCATTTTGCAGTGTATATATGTGTAAGTTTGTGTATATTTGTTGTATATCCTTCTATTATTTGTGTATATATCCCTCGGATCTTCATGTATATTTCATGTATATCCTTCCAGGCAGCTTGGCTAGGTGGTCGAGTTGCCTATGTCACTGGTTTTCTGCCCATAAAATTTGTTTCAGGGCAGAAAACTGCCTGTTTGAAACTTAGCTCTCGGCCGGTTTCAAACAGGTAGTTTTCTCTCTCCTCCATAAAACCAGCCAGACCCTCATTTATGTCCCATGCATGCAAGTAATTCCATCCAAGTGGCCTTCACTTTTCGTGCGCTCGGACAGTTGGATCCGTCATCATCACCATAACTCCTATTTAATACCTATGGACGTGGCACCCACATAGGCTTGATGGTTTGCCTTTTTACACATCCTCACCAACGGCTACTTCTCTGGGCTCCAGGTCTCCTACCATCATCCATCCTGTGTCTTTACCAAACGTGATAAAATTCCTAGACCTGGATGTTCATTCAAATCTTAAGTTCATGTAATGTGTGTACTTTTCGAGTTTTCTCTACTGAAACTAACTTTTCAGGAAAAGCAGGCATCACGGTGGTAAGATCTCTGGACCCCAGAGTATTTATTTGTTAATATTTTCTAATGGTCACTTTTCCTTGCAGGTTTCTGGAGTATGCTTCCAAAACATGTCTGAAGCATCTACATCTTCTCCACCCAGAAGTCTAGAGCTACCTTCCGCGACGGCTACCAGAGCGGCAGTAAAATCCAAAATGGAAAGGGCCCTGGAGAAAATACCCCTAACCATGAAGTTCATGAAAGAAAATGTTATTATGGGCTCAAAGATCAAGTCCAAAGTTAAACTCATTACCGACACCAACGTCAGGACGTGACCAGAAATGCAGGCCTTGGTGAAAATAATGTCCATCCAGCGACAAGCTAGAGATCAGCTGGCCATCAATGTCGGGGACTCTAGGATCCTTAAGGTGGCTTGTTTCCTATGCTCTATGCAATCTCTAGAGCTTATCCTAATGCTGGCTACCAATTACAACTCTTTTGTTTGGGTTGTTATGCTTGCAGCTGCAGAACACACCGGGTACCCTACCCCCTGGTATCCCTCGACCCTGACACATTCTAGGCGGGTCTGGGGATCCCTCAATTTTCCAAGTCTTCTATGGTTACAAGGTCAGATGCCTTGGCCCAATTCACATAGCTGGAGGATTCTGCCTGGGTATACATGAACACTCACTGGCTCAAGGTTCCAAAGAGGGACCCCAAGAGGATGAAGATAGAGATTTCCAGGTCCGAGTTCAAAGAGAGCATTCAGATGGGAATGATAGCATTAGCCCGGGTCTTTGGGAAGCCCTCTACCTAGGAATTTGCTAAATGGATGTATTACTTCCTCCTTGGCATCTCCACCAAAGGAGGATACTTTGACTGGGCAGCCATAATTTCAAACCACGTCGACTCCCAGTTCCTTCAACTGACCAGGAAGAATAAATTTTACATGACTTCCTATGTTTTTTGGGCCCTGGCGCTGCAGAGGCCCCACGCCCATGGGCTACTTAGAGATGGTGTACTTGAGATAGGTTCAAGATAAAAGGCACCGTGGGACCATTTCCCATAGGTTCAATGGGAGGCCAACTTCCCCAATTTTTGTTGGGTAAATGATGCGTTCATTTACTATCACCTGCTCACACCCACCTGGGACACATGATACCGCCTATCAACAGAGATGATGAATTTGGTCCAAAGTTATGGACATTACTACATCCAATTCCAACAACACACTTATATTAGGGTCACCAGCTTCTCTGAGAAACCCTACTTGTTGCCCAAACACTGCGGGGACAAGATCGTGCTCTTGGAATACTACAGGCAGATAATGGAGGTGCATACACTCTTTGCCTTGAAGAAGATACGCAACATTCTGTTCCCAATCATCTGTGGGAACTTTTCATGCAATCTGGCTGCCACAAAAGAGGTGGATAACGAACTAAAAAGCTACAACTTGGAAGAATTTTACTTGGCAAGGAAAATTTTTGATCCGCACAGCAAGATTGTAGCGGCATTTCCCCAGGCTTCAGAGCCCCATCACTACCATATGGAGGATTTCTGGGAATATTTCTAGGATGACGTGGAAGTGTAGAGGTTTCACTATGTCAGGATGACGGCCAGCATGATGGAAAGGTTGAAGCTCTGGATGTTCCCAGAGGACTTCTCAGACGTCGGCCCCACTATCGATCCCCAGTACAAGGAAAAGGGGATCGATACAATGACCCTCCCACCTGTAAATTGGGATGCCTAGGAAGGGCCTACAATTAAGGACTTCACCCGAGAGGTGGTCGAGCAAAGTCATGCCTACTTCAAGAAGGTGTGCCCCGGAAGTACCCGCCAAGCAACCCAGCCAGCACCAAAATTGACTCCGGGGGCTGGGACTTCTTCGCAGAGAGTGGATAAAGGAAAATGAATAGATACGACCCCTCTTGTGAAAGAATTCCCCATACAAGAATAAATAAAATAGTCAGTGGCAGCCTCCCAGCAAACGAGGGAGAAATTAATAACACGGCTGGCCACTCCAGTACTCATGGCCAGGTCAATTCGTCCCTCTTCCTCCCCGTCACTGGCAGCCTTAATGATGAAGGAAATGGGGTTGGATCTAATAGAAGAAACCACAATAAGGGATGTAGGGCCACCCTTGTTTACCCAAAGAAAGAAGAGGCTTAACCAAAAGCCTAAGGCAGAGTCAGGGTTGGGTACGTCCCAGACCCCACAAGTGGAGATCCTCTCTTCTAGTTCCCTGGAGCTGGAAAAGGAAACAGAGCCTGCCAAAGTCCCATCCAGTCCCCCCTCGCAGGAGGAATTTGATGATGTCTTTGCAACCAACGAGTTCGGAAACCTACAGGGGGACACTAGACAAATGGAGATGGAAGTCCCAGCTGCAGAACAAGAAACTATGGAACAAGAGCCTGCACAGGAGGAGGAAAAATAGATAGAAGAAAGGGAGCCAGAGCCGGAGATTGCCTCCAAGGCTCCAAAGATTCAAGATCTGGGGGTGGACCAACAAAGGCAGAATGAACAAATGGCATCTGTTGGGGGAACCAGACCTTTGGGAATAACCGTAACCCCAGCCACCACATTCCAAGTGCCACCCCCAGGAGTGACCTTTGGGTAGGTAATTACCACGGCCCAAACTTTAAATCTTGACCCAGTACCTCCTCTACTGCCAAAGGACGTGCCAGTAGAAGAAGAAGTCCCAAAGGCCGAGCAACAGGAAGAGCAACACGAAGAGGAAATCCCCGAAGAAGCCAACAAAAGTCTAGACCAAGAAATAGATATAGAGGACAAGGATGAGGAGATGGATGTTGTTGAGGAAGATATTGCTAAATAAGAAAACATAGGGAAAGGGATGGATGAGGCCCACACCACTGAAGAGCAATGGCCGCAGGACACTGGGGAAGAACCAAGAGAACAGACTTTGGCAGAAAAGCCACCCCTTCCGCCTCAGTGGTTAGTAGAGAAAAGAAAAGGAAAAGCTCTGTCCACTCCCGGAACTCCTCTCTCCCTAGTAAAAATGATGGCTTAGGTCCAGGCCCCACCGAAGGTCAAGAAAGCCTGGATGGTTCATACTCTTTGAACCGGGCTGAGTGGAGAAACAATTGCCATTGTGGCGACACCTCCCCTGGGTGCCGATGAAGCAACCGTGGAACCCAGAGATTACAACGTTGCAGAGGTATCGTTGGGAAAAAGGGGAAAATAGGGCGAGGTGGATTTGCTAAAGGAGGCAGCTAGGGCAGTGGAGGCCTATTATGAAAAAGAGTCCCAAAGGCTCAAGGAAGAAAAGGTGAAAAATGCAAACCTTATGGGGTTTCTTACTGAGCTAGCTCGACCTATCAACGTCGCTCCTCCAGAGGCTTCCACATCTGAAGATTTACTGCAGAGAGACATAGACTCCCTGTGAACAATGATGAAGAAGGCCCAGGTAGTCGACAAGTGGATCGCCCTGCAAATAGGAAACACCCAGTGTTTCTTGGTATCCACCCTCCCAGACCTATATACGGCCCGTCATGTTCTACACTAGGAAGAGACTCTTATTGACCTGTGGGAGGGTGATCTCAAAAATTATAAGGCATGGAAGGTAGAGCTTGAAGAAATCCTCGGCCTGGGAGAGGAAATGGTTTCTGAATCTGGAATTCTAGGGGATGAATCATTTGATTTTGTGAGGACCCAACACTCCAGACTTGACCTCACATTGGAGGTAACCAAGCAACTGGTAGGGACTCTACAAGATAAAGTCAATATAGTAAAATATTCTTTCAATTTATAAAAGTCTTTTGTAGCAAAGCCTTCCAGGGCTGACCCCCTTAGTATAGATACATGCATGCCAGAGGATTAGTTTTGGGGAGTTTTGAAAAAATGATGAAGTCCTGATATCAATCCCCAGAGGGGATAGATGGCACGCCCAAATGAAAAAATTAACTCGCATGGTGCTTAGTGGTCACGACGCGAAAAAAATGGCCGATGAATTTAAGGAGAATGTTACGGACCTAGGGGAACAAATTGAGGTGGCTAAGTACCGAAGGGCCAGCCTAAGGGATATCGACGAAGATGGCATCTCTCACCTCCTCCAGGCTTTCAATGATAATAAACAACCTTGAGCTTTCTCCGGAGGCCGGAGAAAACTAAAACATTGGGTATTCTTTATTCATTTGGGAATGTAAGTTCCCAGATCCCAGAGTCTTGGATCCCAAATTTTGTATTCTTTCGAGTGATCCGTGTCCCGGTCCTCGAGGCAGACCGGTCACTTTCAGGAGCAGTTAATAAAGGCTGTCAGAAGGTATTTGGCTACATCAAGGGGGTGTCCATCGACTCAACAGTTGGTTTTCTGACAGGGTGGTCTTCTTGAGGCATCGTTCAGAGGTACACCTAGTGCATTGGAGATAGGGCGCCGCATTTCCCATTTATGAGGCATGTAGCCTCGGTCCTCGGGGGACCTATTTTCTTCCTTCTCCTTCCTGGCTCTCTTCTCAAGGCTGATTCCTCTACTGTATATTCTTGTCTCATTCTTCTAGCATGTTAGGCCTATTCTATCTCAAGGTCTTTTGTAGGGTGGCACAGGTAGTACCGGCCCCCAGATATTGTATTTTATTGAAACATGATGTAAAATAGGGTTAGGGTTAGGGTTAGAAGAGAATGTGTATAAATAGCTAGATCGGCCCATTTCCAAGGGTCAACAAAATTGATGATTTTTTTGTCCACAGTAATAGAAAGGTGATTTCTCATTTTAGTTGCAGAGCTCAATGCTCCATTGTTCTATTTCCAATAGTTAGACGCTCCCCTGGAGCCATCATTGTATCATGCACCAGTGCTTGTTGGAAGAGACGTTAATGAAGAAGGGAGAATTCTTTGCAATGATGTTGTTGGTATTCACACTTCTGAGTTAATGGTATTTTATGTTTTATGTTCTTCATGTCTACTACTTTGATATGTCAAATAGATTAACGACCTCTTTTCCTTGCTACTGACAAAATACTAGCTGATGGTTGTGTATTTCTTCGGTATTTAGTGTAGTATATCAGAGTATTATTGATGTCCTGAATGTTTAAACATGACTATAGTTAGATGAAGTGTTTCTAACCCTGCAAGATCTTTTTCATTTTATTTTCTAAGTGTAGAATGCTAGGGAAAACCTTACCTCATTGAATCTTTGGAGAGAACGAGTTGAAGAAACTAGCTATCCCCCTCAAAAATAGTCACTTTTCCCAACTGAGCCCCACACCGTCGTGACCTGAAACCTAGGTTCTTGAAGGCCCGGGGAGTCTAACTTCCCCGAATAACCTTTACAGGCAGAGTTGGCCGGTACCTTCAGTACGCAGTGACAAATTATGACTGTTGGCAGATCCGGTCAGCAAAACCCTATCAATAGGTGGCTTATTGACCTCTTAGGTGGTAAGGTGGCTGGATTTCCATCACTTACTATCCCTTGATACTTTACTAGCATCTCTTGAACTTCTTAAGGTAACTCCATCTTCTTCTTTGATTTATCTCCAAATTCCTTTGGCTTCAACACGAGTGCAAATCCAACTCCTTCTCCTTCATTTAGAGTCTCTAAGAACTCATTTTCACCCACCATAAGAACATTTTTACTAGTAGACTTCACTTTTGCATCCTCCAATAGTGATTGAATCTTGTATGTCACATTGTGTTTCTTGAAAGCATAGGATTTTTTCACTCCATTATGCATAGCCATCTGATCAAATTGCCATGTTCTTCCTAGGAGCAAGTGACATGCATCCATAGGTAACACATGACATAAAAATTTATCTTTATATCTCTCAATGGAGAATTCCACCCAAGCTTGTTCATTAACTAGGACATGTTGTCCTTTATTAAGCCATGTGACTTTATAGGGGTTGGTGTGTGGTATCCTTGTCATTTTTAGCTTACTGACTACCTCCTCTGACACTGTGTTGTTAGTTGAAACTGAGTCTATGATGACTCTACACACCTTTCCCATCATTTTACACTTCACTCTAAAAGGTTCTCTCCTCTGACGGCTTTCTTCCTTCACTAGTTCTTTTATGAGAGTTCTCCTCATGATAAGGTTTTCTCCCTCCTCTGATTCCAATGGGACTTCATGGTTCTTGTTCTCATTTTTCTCTTCATGAACATAGTTCACTCTTTTTTCACCTCCTTGTGAAGTACTTCCCTTCTCTGGACACCTATATGCAGGATGTCCTAACTAGTTACAATGATAACACTTCATGTTGGCAAAATAGTTTCCTCTCCCTTGACTACTTCCTCTTCCTTTGTTTTTTGAGTTCCTTCCTTTACTTTAACTTCCTCTATTGAAGTTCCCTTCATGTTGTTTAGTGAGCTTAGTCTATGATTGTCCTTTAGATTCATACAAATTCTTTGGAAGTCTTCAGTGTAAGAGTTAACATCTAGGTCCTTCTGCCTTAGACCTTGTCTTCTCTTATGGAGTTGGATATCATAATCCTCAGGAATGTAAGCCTCTCTTAAGTTTTCTACCATAGCTCTCCATGAAGCAATAGGATTCTTCCTATCATTCTCTCTTTCATCTTGGATGAACTTCCAACAAGTGAGATATGATCCTCTCAATCTTTCTTTGGAAATCTTCATTTTTTGAGCCTCTGTGATTACATCACACTCAAAATTGTTTTCTAAGCCCTCTATTGAATCTAGAGCTACTTATGGTTCCATTTTTCCAGTCAAAATGGGAACTCCTTCCAATGCTTTGCCACTCATAGCTTTTAGAGCTTTCAAGAAGGGTTCCTATTCACTGATAGGGTCAGCTTCAGGGACTTCATCTTCAATGGAAAGTTCTTTTCCTTTCCCTCCAACCTTATCTAACACTTTAACTGCCTTCACATCAACTTCATAAATTTTTTTTTTAGGTTGAGCCAATCTATCTCGCAGTAGCCTATTTTCCTCCTTTTCTTCATCCACCTTCTTTTATAATTCAGCATTAGTCACCATTTTTTACTCTCCAATGGATTCCTCTAGTTGTAACATTAACCACAAGCCTGATCAACAATGCTCTTATACCAATTTGATAGAAGTAATCTCCAAAGTATACTTACACAATTCCCAATATAGGAGTTAGGTTTCCCTATCCCAATACAGGATCCTAATGTCACTACAGGATCTCCCTAAGTCAATAGACACTCTTTCTAAGACCTCACTTAACTCTTCTCTAGGAGTTACAATAATTGTTCTTTCACTTTGGATAACAACTATCTTAGTTTGTCTCAATGCTTCAAAAGACTTAAAGAAACTAATGCAGATTTCTCCATTCCAACATACTCCATGATACAAGGGAAATTTTGGTACTTGTGATGTCCTCCTTACTCCCAAAAAACTCAAAATCCATAAGTTTTTCCACTCTAAGTAGTCGAGTTCACTGCTTGTCTTCAAACTGTCCAATTAGGCCTAATGGGTCTATTAGCCCTATCCAGATGGTTTTTCTAGAATATCTTGCAAAAATCAAACACAACCCCGAAAAATATTTAGGGATATAGATACCCTTTTTGGAGATCTAAAGTGTTTCTAACGTCTTAGGTCCCCAACTCATACGTACAACACTGTCCTAGAAAGTAGGGCTTTTAGGCATATTTTGGGGCATTACAAACAATGGTCTGATTTCTCGTCACAAATAAATCCAATTTGATTGGCACAACTCTGAAATTGAACCTAGGGACTCAGAAGACCCTAAAAACACTCTAAAATGACCTATTTCCATTCTCCATCTCATTCCCTTGTCTTTGCAATGGGTTTCTAACATATCATGCACCTAACCGGGTTGTCCTAACTCGCCAAGGGAATGAGTTTAAAAAAATAGCTCCACTCATCTCCTGAATTCATACCTCTATATATATAATGTACAAAGGCTCCACTAAGATATTCATCCACTCTTTTAATATTTCCATGGTTGAATCTCAAGTCGGAGCCAGGAAAGCAAAAATTGGCTAAAAGACACCAACATACTACCTAGTTTACAATTATTTTCCTACCACTCAAAGATTAACTCAAAAGAACTTGCTCTCTGAAAAAAGAAAAGTCTTGTATGACTCCACACTACATGAATCCATAGTTAAATCTTGATATTTAAACCATTACAACACCATTAACATGCAAATTAGTAGACTGTGCAATGTATATAAGGAACTCTTCTTTCTTACTCACAAAAACTTGATTACAAAAACTCTCTCCTTGGGATTCAAGCTGATGACTCTCTTATATGTCATTCTCCACCTTTTTTGGCCATTTAAAATCAATTCCCACTCCTACCTTTGTGGGGATCCTAAGTTGTCGCGTTGCATGCAACATTTGCAATTTCTTGCAAATGTTGTCATGACAACTTATGGCATCTTTGTGCATTTACTATGCCAACTAGAATATAGGGCCTCTATGAGTTTTAGTTCTATGAAATAACCCTATTTAATGACCTTAATTAATCTTTTACATCTTTCATGGTTCTAGAAATTTTTTTGAACCCAAATCCCACCTTTAGACCAACTAGGCCTAAGCTAACAAAAATAACTAACAATGACTAGTTTGGTGACCTTGGTACAAACACCAACTCACCTAGTCCACATGACCTACTAATTCCTCAAAGAAAACACATATCTTTGACTTGGCTAAGGTTAGATACAAGCCAAAAACTTCTAAGGATTGAGGATTGCCTAGGTACTCCTACACCACATACCTCAGCTAACGTCATCAGGAATCCAACAACCCAAGAATCACAAAAAAATTTCTCTCATGTATATTTTATCATTCCTTAATCTCTCATATAATAACTCATGCTCACATCCAAGTTATCCCAAAAAATCATATACCAACTGTGTCATAATCCTTTGTCACTACTCTGTAACCTGTCATTACTAAAACATCTATAACTCATGCAAATACCACAATAACATCCAGTAACGTTAAACATAATGTATACACTCATTCCTTTACAAAGATCCATGCTATCATACTCTCATATGGCGTACATTGTCCATACACATTTTTCAATCTTGTTTGTTCTTGTGACAACAAGTCTTTCTGAAGCTTCTAATGCATCCAACTAAAATATATGTTGATATCAATGACAAAACATGAATGTCAACACCTCAACAGAAATAATTTCATCAATCTCCTTGTTTGGCATTGATTGAATCATATTATAAAATCCATCAACCCAAAAGTTGCCTTCTTATTACAATCTTATCAATATTCTTCATAGCTCCCCCTAAAATAGTAGGGATTTTCACTTATATCTCTCCCCATCTGACATCAATGGAAAAGGGTTCCATAGCTCTTTTACTTCTTTGCACATCCCACCTTTGCAAGGTGTAGATTTTTCAAATATTCACACATGTAACAAATGAGGTACTTGATCACCCAAATATGTTCTGGTATGTTCTTGTGATCACTCCCTTGAGTAGTAGATCCAAGTATCAAGTCCAAAGAATAATATAGCTCTAATAACTTTTTCATTGATGCATTCCTGCATCATTTAGTTTTGACAAGGAGGGATTCTCACCTCAAGCATACCTCTGAGATACTCATAGGCATCTTTGGACAAAGGTTTAGTGAATATATCTACTATTCACTCCCTTGTACTAATGTACTCCAATCTAGCTTCCTTTTCTGCATCCTTGTCTCTCAAAAAGTGATACTTGATTGGAATATGTTTAGTCTTTGAATGCATAACATGGTTCTTTTACATGTTCACTATGCTTCTATTATCAGAATGTATAACCACTGGCTCTTCAAATGTTTTCCCAATGTCTTTTAGCATCCATTTCATCCAAACAATCCATGTGTAAATTATAGCAACAGTTATATATTCTGATTCAGATGTAGATTGAGATATATAATCCTTCTTACTTAACCATGAAACCAACCTTTCTCCAAGAACACATGCTCCACTTCTGGTGCTTTTTTTTTGCAACACTTCCTACCCAATTAACATTAATATAACAATGCAATGTAAAATCATTAGAATTTTCATACCATAAACCATATTCCAGTGTCCCTTTCAAATATCTGAATATACTTTTAACTCTAGCAAGGTGAGTCTCCTTAGGATCAGCTTGGAACCTTGCAACAATTCCAATTGCACTAGCTATGTATGGTCTAGTGTGATTCAAATACTGCAAACCTCCAATCATGGATCTATATTTTTTTAGAAAAAAAACTTTGAGATTCATCAGTAGTAGTAATATTGCATCCAGTAACCATAGGTGTTCCAACAAGTTTACAATCTTTCATTCCAAACTTGTTTAGAAAAACCTTAAGATACTTGGTTTGAGAAATAAAAATACCATGTTTACTTTGAGTAATTTGCAAACCAAGGAAGAACTTCATTTCTCCAATAGTAGAGATTTAAAATTCACTTTTCATTTGCTCACAGAATTTATTACTCATTTCATCATTTTCTCCAAATATTATATCATCCACAACAACTTCAACAATAAAGATTCCATCTTCACAAGTTCTCAAATATAGATTACTGTCTGCATTTCTGTTTCTAAAATGAAGATAATAAATAACTATCAAACCAAGCATACCAAGCTCTAGGAGCCTATTTCAGACCACATAATTCCTTAATCAATCTGAAAACCATGTCTTTATCATCTATTAAAGGAAAAGTATCGAGTTTCTCAATGTAGACTTCTTCCTCTAGATCACCATTCAAAAATGCAGACTTCACATCCATCTGATATACCTTAAAGTTTCTATGTGTTACAAAAGCAAGGGATAATCTCAATGCCTCTAACCTTGCAACATGTGCGAATGTTTCTTCAAATTTTATACCTCTTTTTGTGAATAAGTCTTGCAGACCAGTCTAGCATTATTTCTTACAACCATGACATCTTCATTCATTTTATTTCTAAAAACCCATTTAGTTCCAATTACATTATTGTCCTTAGGTGTAGGAACCAATTCCCAAGTGTTTTTTTCTCTATCCGATCTAATTCTTCTTGCATTAAACTAATTTAATATTCATCTTTACATGCTTCATCAGTAATGTTAAGTTCTACTTGCAAAATCAAACAAAACTCATTTCTAGTTTTAGACCTTGTCATCGTGCCCTTATTAGCATCACCAATAATCTTATTCTCAGGGTGATTCATCTTAACATACCTTGGTGTCTTTGGTACCTCAATAGGCCATTAAAGCATGTTTTAATCTCAAGAATTTGTTTTGTCTCTTGATTTTCAGTACTCTTGTCATTCTCTAGGATCTCAATCTGAAACCTCCCATTCATTTTTACATTATCACTTTAAACTATTTTTCTCAATCTCAGATTGAAACATTTATAAGCCTTAGTCCTAGTAGAATAGTCAAGGAAAATTCCTAGTAGAATAGTCAAGGAAAATTCCTTCATCACTTATAGCATCAAACTTTCCAATTTAATCATCTCTTTTGATATAACACTTGCTACCAAATATTCTGAAGTATTTTATAGTAGGAGAATAACAAAACCAAAGTTTATAGGGTGTATTGTTATTACCTTATTTGATCTGAATTATGATAAAATTTATAGAAAATAGTAATGACTACTTCTCTCCAATGCATTTGAGATACATTTCCCTCAAGAAATATAGTCCTGGCCACATCTATTATAGTTCTATTTCTTCTTTCTACAATCCAATTCTACTCAGGTGTCCTAGGATAAGACGTTTGTCTATATATCCCATGCTTTTCATAGTAGGGTAAAAGCACAATAGTCTGTCACCCTTTTACAAAGGAAAAGGATGACAACACCAAAATTGTAAAACTTTAAGGGCATAAAATTCATATTTTTGTTGAGAATTTGAAGATGATGTAAACTAATGAAATGTGTGAAATAGGATGACTTATATGCCTATAAATTTTTTTTAAAAAATTGAACCAAAATTAATATGTTTTTTGAAATTTTAAGGTCCATTTTTTATTTCGTGAAAAATACTATAAATTAGGGAGTTTACTTCCTGCCAAATCATTATAAGTAAAACATTAGTTTTTCCTCCAATTTCAGAATATGTTTTAGATGACATGTATAGCTAGTGCCCAAAAAAAGAAACAAGTGTTTTGGATTTTTACTTTGCCCGTTATAAGTATTCAAAGTCCAACTTAGTTGAAATCAACTATTTTTGTCTCCCACCATTTTTCCCCTATCAAAACTATACCAAAAACCAAATAAATTACATATTATTGAAGAGAAATCTCCTCTCTAGTGTTATCTATGATTTTAATAATTTGATGAATTGATTTAGTATTTTTTTATATTATTCGAATCAACGACTTCCAAAAGCTTTAATAACCTACATGCAGCTTTTAACAAATTTGTTCAATGTTATGTAGTCGAAACAGTATAAAAATTATATGTCAAAAATCATAGTTCTGAGATCTACAAAAGAGTACTTTTAGTTTTTTGACATTGTTAAGTTTCAATAGAGAAAAAAATAGGAGAAGTGATCACTTGCTAATTTGGTGTGTTTTTGGAGGTTTGGTTGCCAACAAGACATGCCACATAGGATGACTCGGCCGAGTCTAACTCGGTCGAGTCTAACTAAGTGGTCGGCCACCCGTGAGCGATCGCTTGGGCGACCAACCCTTTCATTTTGAAAGGTATATATAAAAGTTGTTTTTAAAAAAAAAAAATATCAATTGTGAATTTAAATACTTATTTCAGAATATATAAAGTTTTTTGAGGAAGCGAAGAAGACATTTTTAATAAAGAAGGATTCTAAAAGAAAAATAAATTTTTTTCTTCTATTTGAGCAATGGGAAATAAAAGGACTAGAACAAGGAAATATGATGGTAAAAGGAATGACCAAATGAAAGGTCATATGAAACTCACTGAAGAGCAACCGATCAATGTTGAAGAAGAACCTATCGATGTTGAAGAAGAACCTATCGATGTTGAAGAAGGTGCAACTCAACTAGGGGAGGATATTGGTAGTAGTCGACGTATGTGTATTTATCCTACAATGCAAAATTT
>MU228067.1:1320182-1334224 GCA_018584345.1 Thuja plicata | reverse complement strand
GTAGGTATCTTAGCAATCCTAGCATAGATATAAAGGGGACCATTGGGAGCCTTAATTATTTCAGAATCATCAAAGGTAATTAAAAGTTCCCTAGGTCGCTTATCCTTAGTTTGTTTTTGAGTTTTAGTTGGAATTGGAAGTTGAAGTGGAGGTGAAGGATCTTGAATAATAAGTTGAGATGACGCAACACTCTCCACATTATTAACAATGTTATTAAGATCATCCATCTTTGAGTAAAAAACAATGTGTACAGAAGATGTTTGAGCTTTAGTATTAGTATCATGTGTAGGTAAAGGGTTGGTATAGATTTGAAGGTTTTGATTAGGAGGAGAAACAGATTTATTTCCATTACCATCAAAATTTTCAACATACAAAGCTTTAGAATCAATTAAGTCTTTAATCTTATGCTTTAGAGAGTAACATTTTTCAGTGTCATGGCCATTCTGGTGATGGTATTGGCAGAAAGCTTTAGAATCAAAGGATTTTGAAGCTATCGTGGTAGGAAAAAGAGGTCGAATAGGAGGCAAAGTAATCATACTAGCACTTAACAACCTACTCATTATAGAATGCAAAGTTTCAGAGAGAGGATTAAACGTACAATTCATACAGAAAGCAGTGGGTGTAGGAGCACTATTAGACGTAGCCACAACTTGATCAGCAACCGCATTCATCTGTTTATTAATCTTGACATAGTTTTTAGGTTTCTAAAACTTATTAGGATTAGGAGCATTTTCACCCTTATCAACTGGAACAGGAGCCATTGGAATGTTACTCTCAAATTGACTCACTTGTAATTGATAATGATGAAGTGTTGCACACAATTGTTGAAAGGAGGTAAATTCAGTAAGAAGAATTTTATCCCTAATATATTTTTGTAAATTTGGAATAAACATATGTTGAATATCAATATCAGGAACAGGATAAGAAATTTGAGCATACAAATGTTTAAATCTACCAATAAAATCAGTCAATTTTTCCTTAGTGTTTTGTTTACAATGCATTAAATCAGATAAGGACACTTTTGGTCCAATGTTATTTTGATAATGTTGAATGAAGGAATTAGCAAGTTTAGGAAAAGAATCAATGCAATAGGGAGGTAAGGAACAATACCATTGTAAAGACTTATCCCGAAAGGTTCTAGCAAACAATTTAGCTAAAATCCTATGGTCATGAGCATAATCACTACAAAGGATTTGAAATGTTTTAACATGAGTAATAAGATCACCTTTACCATTGTAATTCTCAAGATGAGGCATATCATCTTGTTGAGGGACAGTAGCACGAATGATGTCTAGAGATAAAGGACTACCCATATCACATGTAGGAATGCTAAATTTAGATTGAGTTAAAGATGCAAGTTGTTGTTGTAACTTTATGACACAGTTTGAGCCAAACTAATAATTGTAGAATCATTAGAGGAAACAGGTGGCATAGAAATATTAGGAACACTAGGAAAAGTGTAAGAAGTAGTAGGAATAGAAGACACAACCGGTGGAACATTAGGAATCATAGTTGGAAGAGGATTAGTATAAGTAAAAGGCACACTATGATATGAAGGTTGTGAGATAGGTAAAGTTACCGGTGGAGTACTCACAGGAATAGGTACACTTGGGAGAGAATTTGTTATCAAAGGAGGAGTGTAAGTAGGAATACTAGGTAGAGGAACAGAAGAAGGTCCTATAGTAGTGACAATAGGTGTGAATCCTAACTCTTGAGCCTCTTGAGCTAAAGGTTTAACATTCAAATTCACAAGATGAGTAATACTACGTAAGAAATTAATACCTTGATCATTATCATGGAGAGCTCTCTTAAGAGCCTCTATAGCTTGGATAGAATCTTGATTATGGTTTTCTTGGATAAGTCAATTTCCCATTTTATCAAGTTCGGTTGAAAGGTTTTGCACTTGTTCAGGAGGAACTCTTAAAGCATCATCTTCATCATGAGATGAGTGAGAAGAGTTATGCTCCATAGAAGGATTGGAATCATGAGTTATCAAATTATCATCTGGGATCCTAAGGAAAGGAGAGGAAGACTCGGGATCAAAGGAACCCATAATTCTATGGCTTCTTCTAACTGGGATACTATAAGTAGGACTAGATGTGGTAAAGCTCATACACCAATACAATGCAAATGAACTAATGTAAAGTTTTTATGTATTGAATTTAAATGAAATTTGAAAGAACATGCAAGATCTAGCATAAAAAATATAAATCTAACACCAAAAGGAAAGAGTTTTCTATCGCGGGTTCACCAAAATGTAAAGGGGGAAAATAGTGTGTGGTTACCAAAGTGTAAGATATAAAATTGGTATAAGGAGGTTTGATTGTTAATCATTGTTTGATTTGATTAGAGTGTATTGAATTCCTTAACCCTACTTTATAATTACTTGAATTTAATTGATTGTATATTGTAACTGTGATTAGGGAGAAGATAAGATGTTCCTCTTTTACTCCTAAATGCACAAATGGAAGATCCAAATTGATCAACCCAAAGGAAGGGCTAATGCACAAATGAATCAACTATTCAGAAAGGAGAATAACAAGAGGGATACCTTAAATTTTGTTAATTATATGTATAGATACGATATATGACAGTAATCAAAGAAATGGGAGAATTGCACTACCCTTGAAATGTTATAGATCAAAGAATGTTTTTTTCTTAGGTCTATAGACTATTTCTGGAAAAATTGATAGTTGATCCCGAACCGAAATGCAGAGACAAACAAAACCCATAAATATTTTTCCATTCTGATGTTGTATTATGAAAAAGGTCAACCTTGACCCACAAATGTGAACCCTGACCCAATAATGTTAACCCTGACCTGCACAGGACTGACAAAAAATTTGTTCACGCCATCCGAAAGAAAACCGAAAAGGGTATCCAGATCTGGTCTCAAATCCGCAATTTTGAACCTGTACCTACAAGAAAAAGGGGATTTTTTTTGTGGGGGAGGGGTTTTCCTTGGTCAAACCCCGGTTTTGGAATTAACCTCAAATATATGTAATCATTTTTGGTTGATGATGGTTATCGTTTGTAATGCTTAGAGAAAATGAGAGGAGAAGGCTCCCTTTTATATGAAATTAGGGCACAATCTTATAAGGAGGCCTACATAGGAGGATTAAATTCCCATTAAAGCATTTATGCCTAGGAGAGGACCTATATTAAATATAATTTAGGAATCAACACTTCGGAACCCAAAACCGCCGACCCGGAAGCGGGAAATACTTTTTGCAAAGGCCGACATCCAAAAACTGTGAGACCCCAGGATCTGAACCCTGGGTCAAGGTTGAGGTTGACCTTGACCTAGGTTAGGGTCAAGGTCAACCCTAACCTAGTTCAGGGTCAAGGTTGACATAGACCTAAAAGGTCGACCTTGACCCTGAAGCCTAGAATCACTAGTCTGCAGTTCATAATGCAAAAATCAAGCTAAATAGGAGTGGGAAGAAGGACAAAACAAGGGGGAAGCCATGTCAAGATCAAGAACCCATTCAAGGCACTTTTCATGACCCCAAACCACTCACTCGGAAGGCTCAAGAAGTCTAAAATGGAATTTCTTCCATTTTTTGACTATACAATAATATAGATCTCTCATGTGTAAATCTCTAGATCAATAACCGCCATGATCACCAATCGGTGCAGGCCTATGTGGATCATCATCCCATTGGACTTGAGTCTGTATATGTAAAAATATACATACATAACAATTTTAAAACAAATTTATTTAATATATTTAAATCTAGACCAAGCTTAAAATGAATAAACTATTTAAAAATAATTTAAATTAAATTTTACCTCTATATCCTGATGAATCAGATCAACAGGCTCCTCTAAATCTCCATATGCAACACCCCTCGTAGTGTCCTATGCCTAGTTTGAAATTTAATTTAAAATATATATTGTGAAAATTTTATATATATATATATCAATGGAATTGATATAAATAAATTATAAGGAAATAAAATTACTTGATTGTTCTTGAATCTTGAAATTAAATGACCTTTCAAGTGTACCTGGTGTAATGCATGTCCAATGTCAGATAACTCAGAAGAATGTAAAGATACTATTTCAGGATCAATGCCGTCATCCATAAGAAAATCTGAGAATCTAGTGTGAAATCGGGAGGTCATAGGTGGTTGATATATGGGAGCCTGTGTGTGCTGTTGAGGCAGTGTAAGATCATCCACAGTCTATCATGGAGCTATAGGATGTATCTGGACATCTTCCTATCTAGAGGTACCTACCTCTGCATCTCCTCATCCTTGACTACTGCATGTTGAGGATCTTGAGGCCTGGTCTCCTTGAATAAATGTAGAAATATCACGTGGAGGAACCCCATGTGTCGTAGAAATGTGCTGGTAAGCTGCAAGGAGATCACTGACTAAACTCAAGCTGATGTCATGCAAACGATCCTCTGGTAGCCGTAATATCTCATATGGAGTGGGAAGATCATATCGGATGTATGGATTGTAAAATGGACTAGAAGGATCAACGCCTGTGCTCATCCAGGATCTGAGCATGTACCTACCCACATGATCAGATGACAACTCATCGACCTGAGTCACGATGGTGGTAATGCTAGAAAACATATCTATACATGAATCCTCAGCAGCAACCTGTCCTACTCCAGTGAACGTCTCCAAACCTTTTCAAAGAACCAAAAGGTTTTTTCCCACCAATGCCCTCTTACTAGGGGGCTGTGGTGCATCAGGTCATCTACACTTATCTTGGTATCTCCCTTGACCCTGACAAACATGTGGAGGTAAATTTGTGTAATCGACATCATGCCCTAAATAGAATTCTGCAAACAATTATTTGCAGAAATATAAGGGCACCTCATGCTTTTGGGGCCACATATGATGTGCCTCCAACCATCTGGGATATATAAAAGATGATACTAACTGATCTGTACATTTTTTCACCCTATATGCTCTAACCACTTTCTTATCTATGTAATGGGTCCCAAACATGTTCTTAACCTGAGTAACAGTAACATCCCCATCAACTATCCTCCAACCGATAGTACCTATAACAGTGATAGATAGGATATGGTAAAAAGAATTAATAGATGAATTATCATATGGATTGTATGATTCAGCCTTCTGAATCATACTCATCAACTCTGTATGAATGGAAATCAATTTCTCCCTATTAGGGATGGTAGCACTATTCTGCAATGTCCTCTCTAGCAGAGCTAGAGTGGCATGCATCCTCATGATAGTCTCCTGTCTTTGACTATCATGACTTTGTGGGGTATCATGATGGCTTGATGATGCTCGTGAGGCCTAACTACCATGAATTCTATGGTCTGAACCAGTAGAAGCCATGTGATGTAGAAATGTAATATCTAGATAGATAAAAAGTACACTCGTTGCAAGTGTGCACATACATGTGTACATTCAGTATAGGAAATCAATTTAAATATACATGTGTACATGTGTTGAAAAAGAACATGTTTTTAAATTAAAAAATTAAAAAATATCTAGATCTACATGTACATATTTAAATTTTAAAAATAAATTAAATTTACATCTTCAACATGTAACATTTTTTTAAACAAAAGTTCAGAAATTTTAAACAATGAAAATTGCACACATGTACATGTAAATTAACATAAATATCTGTACATAATATATATATATATATGTCCATCTGAACAAAAAAATTCATGACATCCCCTTAAACACTTGAATATGTATCAAAAAAAGATTCGACATGTATGTACATAACTTTTAAGTGATTTTAAGATTTTAATTTATATAAAAATTGATTTATGTAACCTAGTATGTAAAACTTCTAGGGTTTTGTTATGTACTAATATTGAAAATTGAGTACGTAATGAAAATGTAGATAGAATGATCAAGTTATGACAAATATTTTTGGCAAGTTCTCAAGTAATAAATATATATAGTCGTATATATCTTAAATTAATTCCCTACATAATCTCAAATGGTACATATTTATGTTTTTAGTTTACGTTATGGTTAAATTATATGATTTTACCTGCTTTAAAGTTTACACGTATAAATGTTTCAGAATTTTGGATTTAGGTTTGCGTTTATGTTTCAAAATTTTGGATTTGGGTTTGTGTTTATGTTTCAGAATTTTAAATTTGTGTTTGCGTTTATGTTTCAAAATTTGAGTTTGCGTTTAAGTTTGGGGTTGCATTTAAATGTTTTGAAATAACAACAATTATATTCAACCTAAAAAAATTCATTTCTAGAAAATGAAGAAAAAAACAATCATATTATAATGCTACATAAAAAAATCATTTTACACATATGCATAAATATAGTAAAAAATTTAAACAAACAAAAAAAGGGACCTACCTAATACTCGGCCAAGTTTTTTCCTTCACCCCACATGTTGAATCTTAGCCCCTCAAAGTGCAAATGAGGGGCTAGCGGGCTGTTTTGGGGGTTTTAAAAAGATTTATATACTCTTCCGAGTATAACTCAGCTGAGATGTACTTGTTCAAGAGTGCCAGGCCACGTAGGCACCACTCAGCATCGCATAGCACCGTGTGGCACCACGTGGTACCCACGTAAACTTGGTTGTGTTAGACTCGGCCGAGTTCTATTCAGCCCAGTCTAACGTGAATGAGCATCCTGAATTGTCCTTAGGGGTGACTGATTATTGTGCTTTTACCCAGTAAGCATTGCAAAATATGATGTAAACTCTCCACCTCTATCATACCTCGAACACTTTATCTTAAGACCTGATTCATTCTCAACTTTTGCTTTCAAAATATTGAACTTATCAAATTCTTCATATTTTACTTTGATAAATTCAACCCACATAATCCTATAATTATCATCAACAAAAAGTGTAAAGTACCTTTAACCATAGTATGATCTAGTCCTTGTAGAACCACAAAGGTATGTATGTACCAGATCCAAATTCCCTCTTGCCAAAAAGCATTTTCTCTAAAATTTTCTCTTAGTTTGTTATTCCACCACCCACTCTATGCACATAGTGTTAGTAGTCTTCACAATTTTTGGAAAATCTATGATTGGATTAGTGTTACTGGCCCTTACAATATTATGAAAATTTAGGTGACAAAAGCATCTATGCCATAACCAACTATCATCTACCTTCAAAACAAAACATGTTACCTTTGTAGTATTCATCTCAAACACATAACCTCTTGACTTAGTACTTGATGTGATACAGTTTCTAGATTAAACTCTGATAGTACATTTTCCATCCATCAATTGCAAATGATAAACATTGTCCACAAGATGGCCAACACTCAACAAATTGTGCTTAATTCCATCAACAAGTAAGACATCTTCATGTTAGTTTTACCATCAAGAGAGATTGAACCAACTCCAATGATCAACTTAGGAGTGTTATCACCAAATCTAACTATGCCATGATCATATCTATTTATTCGAAAATTTTTATCTTTATTGTCAGTCATATCATATGAAAAATAACTATCAATAATCCATGATGATTTCTTTTCATCATGTGAGACTAGAGATTTTTATTCATTAATAGGTTCATCATCTTTAATAGCAATAAATCAAATTTCATTCCCATCATTCACATTATCATCATCAAACATACCTTCACTAGCATAGTAATATTCCTTATCCTTAGAGTAATTAGACTTGTAAAAATTAGGCTTATGCTTAGGAACCCTTGTAGGACATCTAGTTGCAAAATCACTAATCTTATTATGAGAAAAACATTTCAGTGCTAATTTTCCTTCAAACTTACCCTTACCTTTCCTTTCCCTCTTTTCTATTAGAGCTACAATTTTTTCCACTTTTATTTCTTCTTCTTCTTCACTTTGTGACCAATCATGAGCATATTATTCAAGCTCTTCATATCTATTTGTAGATCTTGCAAGGCTTGATAAGGTCTTTTTATCATTATGAACAATAGCCTTAAATGCAAACTCTACTTTGGGTAATGCATCCTGTAACTCTGTGGTCTCAAAGGTGGTTAGCTTAGCAATAAGATCTTCTCTATTGAAATTTTTATTCAGTGGTATGATCTCCTCTATCGCTTGCACTTTAGTTTTGTAGGAAGGTGTCAAAGATCTAAGAATATTTGCGATCACTTCATTTTTGGGATATGTGCCTCCTAAGTTTCTTATTCCAATAACAACTTATGTAACCCTCTGTACATCTGAATTTACATTTTCATCATCTTGCATCCTTATATTATCCATTTTATCCTTCCAATTTTGTAGTTTTTCTTTCTTAGTGTACTGATATCCTTCATATAGATCCTCAAGTCTTGTCAAGCCTTGTGAGCTAAATGAAGATCTTTAACCTTTGTAAACTCTACCTCAAAGAGCGTACTTATCAGTTTTTCCCTTGCAACCATATTGCAAGAAAATAATTTCTTTTCTTACTGAGTACCATTTCCTAATTCATCTTCTATCTTGACCGGTTCATCCCTCTTTGTAATCATCTAATAATCAATACCCAAGTAGATCAGATGAGTTCTCATCTTGTTCTTCAAACTATCAAAATTTTTAAACATCAAATTTTGGACTCTCCTTCCTATAGTAAGCCATCTCAGAATCACCTCTTGAGAAGTTAAGCTTTCTCTCAGAGGACCACAAGTTCTGATACCAATTTTGGGGAATATAATACAATTGAGAGGGTGAGAGAATCAGTTGTATACCAAATAATTAAAATTTAAACTTTAAAAAAATTACTTAATGCAGATATGAATACTCCAAGAACAACACCATTACACAAGTATGTTGTTGTTGAGGAAACCCTGTTAAGGGAAAAACCTCGGCGGGGATGGAATTGACAAAATAATGTGCTAGAAATATTTTATCCCTATTAGGAGATCTATACCTATTAGGAGACGATTATTACATCTAGTACAAGTCCTTGTTAAAGGACATAACGAGTTATGAGTCTTGTCAACCCTTTTAGGATTTTATTGAAATAATGATCTCGCTACCCAAGAACATTGCCCAAAGTTAAGTCTGAATCCACCTTCTAAAGGTTAAACCAAGCTTAAGGATTCACTTTCTAAAGATAAGTATAAATGTATACTTATAACAGTGAACTGACTAATAGCAACTTTCTTTTCTTGTATAGTTGCAATGAAGTGCATTACAAGTATAATCACTACTCTACATCAGACAGAACTTACATCCACATGCTCTCAGTATCCAATACATCCAATCCATATATTTACAACTCAAAATTCTACTTTCCTTTATACAAGTTACAATAAGTAATTAGGTTGGCTTGGTAAGACTTCTCCATTGCACAAATAATTACATAGACCCTTGCTAAGATACACATGATACCTTACACAAGTAATTAACACATATAAATCATTAGTTACATGCCCAAATCCATAATTCATGATCTCCAATCATTAACCATGTCACATCTCTATAGTTGGCCCCAAATAGGTCTTCGTTAGTCCATACACCTCAAATGATGTCATCAGGAATCCCACAACCCAAGAATCACAAATAATGTTCTCTCATGTATGTTTTATCATTCCTTAAGCTTGCATATCATAACTCATGCTCACATCAAATTTATCCCAAAAAATCAGAGAACAACTCTATCATAATATTTCATATTAAGGAATAAAATTCACATGTAAAAACATATATTCTATTCAACAAATAAAAACTATGCATTTTTTTGAACATAGTATGAAATAAAGAGGTATTAAAAGAATAAAATAAGCTATAAGTCTATCTTAATGATTGTTAGAAAAATTCTAAAATTTCCTTGGGGAGGCACCTAACGGTACTACAAATGAAATGTACATCCCTTATCCAATATGGAATTTGAACTTTTGGCCTCTCTCTTAAAATCTTAAATTCACCACCATTGGAACAATTCAAAGAATACAATAATCTGTTTCTTTTTATTATTTATACTCACCTTCTAACATTTTTGCTTCCTCATGAACCTCTCATCCTAATAGTTGTCTAAATGCATTCAATTATTATCTATACCCATCTAATGACTATTAGAAAACTCATAAAAGATACAAATTGTGTTTGATTTCAAGGGAGGGATTGGATGGGTTTGATGAGTTTAACCTAAAAACTATACAATTATCATAATTCAAGTAATAAATTTAAAGAATTTGGCCCTCAAAAAAACATGATGTGGCACACCTAATTTACAACCAATTGCATTTCTTTCTCCCTCTGCACATGGGTTTATATAGTTTACTAAAAATATTCCCTATTCATTTAAATTTTGGTAAATTTTGAAAAATTACAGAAAAAATTTGAATTTCTCAGAAAGATTCTAAATCGTGAGAAATAAGGGTTCAAAGGCTACATGTGACCTATGTCTAGCAATAACTCACATGTAGCCTCCATTTCTCCTACCATTATTTCATCTCCCAAAGTTTCACAGTAATCCAACAAATTTCCCTCAAATAATTAATCCAATGGTGACCCTCAAGGGATATATGTAAAGGAAATCAAAGCTAATCCAAATATTTACACAAGTCCCTTTCATGATTCAAAAACCATAGATCCCAAGCTCTTATGCACTTAATTTTTAGGCATACCTACCTTAGAGATTCTTATTAAAGATTCATCCACATCATGCCAAAACATGGAATCCATCTAATAATCCCCAATTATTATCTAAACTTCTATCCCGTTCTTAGAAGTGGATCCATATCAAGAGGATAGTCCAAATAATGAAGAAATAAGTCCTAAAATAAATCAAGATCAAGGTATAAATTCCCTAGAATTTCATGATGATCCCCTCATACCTTTTCATTTATCTAAGATGATCCCCTTCCATCTCAAGAGAAAGGATCCTTGTAAGTTCAATTTCTAATACAACTCCTAAGGAAGATCATGATATCCCTTCCATCACTTCCAATGATCCTATACCATGTAAATATCAAATTATCCCTTCATCTCCTTTTCATAATCCTCCTAATCCCCTTCGTGAACCTATTCCTTCTTGGGATTCCATCACCGCTATCCAAGGTAATAATGAGCCCCTTACATATCAACGCAGTCCATCCACTTACATTTGGTCTGGTCAACTTATGATTCTATCGTTCATTACGTGCCTCCTCCATCTCAAAATAGACTTTCATCTCAATTTTAAAGTAACAAGTATCCCTTTGCTAAGATCTTACAAAATAATAATTATCATGTCAAAGGGTTAGGAATCCATGAACAAGTTATGTTGGAACCATTTTATATGGTTCCAAATCCTAATCATCATCTACTTGGCTACATAGCTCACTCTCAAGATGGTAGTATCCCACCTAGATTTTACATTCTTCCATATAAACCCAAAGATACACCTTATCTATCCTAGAAATCCATTTTCTGTCTCTATTTCCCAAAAATAAAGCCTCCAACCCCTCCATCAATGTTACGTCCTTATGTACCTCCATCCAATTACTCTATCATAAATCAAGATTAGAAAGGGCTCACATCCTTGAGAACCTTCCAACCATCCGTCTACATGAACTAATCTAAAATACCTCCATATAACTCCAATCCATCCATAAATTCCAATGCTCTTAAGCATAATTTTGATTCCAACCATAAATTCCATAAGTCCAAAAAAATTCAGACATCCAAATATCAACATGATCCATTAAAGAGACATGGAAATACAAAGTTTGAATTTTGATCCCAAATCAAAATTACATATTGAGTAGGCCACAAAGTCTTATCAAGAAAATAAATAAAAAATAAAAAATATGTGGATAACCAAATCTGTTATTAAAGAAATGCATTCTTAAAGAACCACAAAGAAAAGAAAAGGAAAAAAGTATGTGGATTCCCAAGTTACTTATAGAAGGCTTAAATTTTAAAGAAAGATCATAACTAGTATTCAAGTTTTTAATTCCAAAGGCTTCTTCTAATCCTCCACATTAATTTCCAAATATATTTTTTGTCCCTATGTTTCATAATCTATTATATTCAATGTTAGAGCATGGATATTTGTTGCTTATTTGTATATGTTGCATTAATAAATTGTGCACATGCTCAAGAATATTTTAAAGCATATTATTATGCATAATTAACAAGAAGTTTTCATATTCATGCTTTAGCTTAACTTCACTTAGTTGCAACTAATTTTAGGATACTCTAGTCTAGCTATGCTTGAGTATGTATACATTGTGTATGTCATGCACTTCTAATTTGGATATCTAGCTAGGACTATTACTTTCTATAAAAGATATCGATCTCTTCAATCAGTCATCTTGCATATTGTATTCTTTTTCCACTTGAGGAAAATAGAAATTTTTTCTTTCTACCCTTTCTTGTGAAAGGTATTTTCTTTCTACCCTTTTTTTTATCCTTAGGTTCTTGTGTTGGGAACTTAAATATTATATCAGATCATGGATTCAATAAACCCCTTCTCAAAATTTGAGTGTTTCTTTTATCAAGGGTGTTGCATGGTTTCTAAATTTTTGTTTTTTGTGTGAACTTAGATTTGGTACCTTTTTCTTAATTTTTTGAGCTTCACAGACCTTGTGATTATGTTGATAGCATCCCAAAACCCTAAGAAAATTATCATCAAATCAAATTTGAAATAGTTGAGGGTTTGGGTGGCCTTTTTATTGGTACATTTTTCAAGTAAATCACATAATCTTGGCCCCTTTTGTCTACAACATACATCATCATCTAATGCAGGAGCATCTTGGGTCTTGGTAATCCTATATATATATCAACCAAAAATATGTTTGTGTAGGTTCGGTATCTTGTTGGAGAATGCTCAGTAAATTTCTTGCTAACTACTCTTGTTTTGTGAGTTTAAGATGTTGGTTCACCGATCGAGCTCGGTTACTTGTTTCGGCTGGCTTCACTAGAGGATCTCGGCGATTGTTCTCGACTACTCTGTGGTTTCATCGATTGGTCTCTATTGCTTGGTAGTAGTTTTCACTGAGCTGGTATTTGGATGTTGGATCTTGTGGCCGACATGTAAATTAAATTTCTGTAGAGTAATTAATATTAGGGTCTCATTGGGACTCTTGTGGACCTAAATATGGGTCATTGTTGTTTCCTTTGTTGGATCTTTAGGATATTATAGGGACAACCCTTTTGGTAGCGTTTTGAATAAAAGTAATTCTCTGTTCTTAGATTAGGTAGCATTTTGGTAGTAGTTCTAGGTAACAGTTAGTTAGAAGATTTGGATCGAGGGTTTGTGACCTCGCATGCATAGAACTATTTTGTAAAGACTTTGAATTTATTTGTCCATAACCGGGAAGGCCTTACAGCTATAGATGTACAAATTTTGATGTAAATATATGAACTATTGAATTCCTTCTCTTTGTTTTAAAGCTTTAGTGTTGTATTCTACAAGTTGTTTAGGCAGCAGAGAGTGCCTTTGGCTCTAGTTATTGACCCTCCTTGTGTCAGGTGTTATCAGACCTGAGGTGATATCTGAGGTTCCTTCTTGTAAATACTAGTTGATTTTTTGTGGGGTAGAAGAGTTTGTTTTGACTTGCAATTGCAGAGGGTTTCAAGATGGTTTGTGGGAGAGGAAATGCCAATCCAGGATTACCTGATATATTAAGACAAATGGCTACAATATTATAATTTGTGGAGACAACCCAGCATCAAGAGAGACATCTCAAGGATGTTAGTGATGATGAATATGAGGAGGTACAAGGAGAAGCCACACCTATACCTATGATTGATCACATCAAGAAGAAATATTCCTGCGAGCTTTGACATGTTTGAAATCCACACCTTAGATTAATCCTCCTGAGTATAGCGGAAAGTTGGATTCAGATGAATTGATAGACTGGATAACTGAAATAGATAAATACTTTAAATATGAGAACATAATAGAGGAGAAAAAGGTGAAGATTGTGTTAGGGATTTTTCTTGCAATGAACTATACTGCTTGATATGCTTATTTGAATCCTGTTACCTCTTAATTCTGACTCAGAGTTCAGAGGCAAGAAAAAGCCTAATTGCTAAGGATTAAAACAATATCCTTCTTCATTTTTGAGTTCCACAACTACTCAGGCAGGTTTTACCTTGTAAGATGACTGATAACACAGTATTTGTTATTGTGGACACTGATTTGTCATGTATCTCT
>MU228067.1:1305257-1320082 GCA_018584345.1 Thuja plicata | reverse complement strand
GGTCTTAGGGTTTTAGCAGGGTTTAACAAGATTTTGACAAGGAATAAGCATGAAAACCTGCAAATCTCAGAGAACAAGGCAAGGAGCTGGACAAAACAGCAAAAAACTCGAAATACAACCAACAGATTGCAAGCACAAAGTTGAAAGTTCATGCCTCCTTGTGGTGGTAGCATCTGCAATTGGATCAAAAGAAGAAGGGTAAAGAAAATATCAGTGTATGGGATAAGATGATAAATAAGTTGAAAGACAAGTTTTTACTTTATGATTACCAGATTAACCTAGTTAGGAGAATGCAAAGTTTGAAGCAAAAACATAGCTCTGTGAAAGATTGCACTGAGGAATTTTATATATTAGATATCAGATCTGTACATGCAGAAGATAAGGTGGAATGAATAGCAAGATATCTAAATGGGTTAAGGATTTCTATACAAGATGAGATTAGCTTGGTAAATATGGAGAGCATTAAAGAGGCTTATAAGTTTTCTCTAAAAGATGAGGATAAATTGAACAAGAGACATGAACAAAGACAAAGAGGAAGAGGTGGTACATTATCTAGAGGAAGAGGTAGATCTTATGGTGAAAATAGTAGATCTGATCAGGACAAGGAAAATTAAGACACACATCAAGATAAATGAAAGACTAAGTGGAAAGGTGAAAGCTCATTCCGTGGAAGATGAAATTACTCCCAAGGTGGATATAGAAAAAGAGGGTTCCAAGGAACTTTTTACAATCGTAGAAAAGAAGGAAATAGACCATTTGAGTGTACACATGAAAGAAATAAGGTTGGTAGTAGCATAAATACATTGGTGCAAGAAGAGTCACCATATGAACCTAAGAAGGAAGGAAACCTAATGGTCAGAAGGATATTATGGAGTGAGAATAATAAGCAAGATCCACTAAGACAGAGTTTTTTCAAGACCAGATGTATAGTTGCAGAGAAAGTTTGGAAAGTGATTATTGAAAGTAGAAGCTCAGAGAATCTAGCATCTGAGGAAATGTTCACCAAGTTATAGTTCGAAAGGATGAAACACCCAAAGCCCTATCAGATTTCATGGATTAAGGATGATCATACACTTATGGTGAGTGAGGAATGTTTTGTGAATCTGAGAATTAGAAATTATTGATAAGGTATTGTGTGATATTATGCCTATCAATTGTTGTCATATTTTGTTGGGTAGACCTTGGAAATATGATAGAAATGCTATACATGATGGAAGATTGAATAAGTAAACTATTTGGGTTGATGGTAAGAAGTAAATCTTGTTACCTTTAGTTGAAGAATCTATTGGTGGAATATGCACATCTATGAAATTTTGTTTGACGGAAGGTAGACAATTTGTTAAGGATCTGTAAAGAAATGATATATGTTATGCATTGATTCCTAACAAACAAAGTGAGAAAATAGAAGATAAAACTCCCGAGGAAGTTGAAAAGTTTCTTACCGAGTACTGGGAGATCATTTGAGATAATGTACCTGATGGTTTTCCACCAATGAGAGATATTAGTCATTTTATGGATCTGAATTCTGGAGCAAGTTAGCCAAATAAGGCACCACACCGATTGACACTAACCGAGAATGAAGAACTCAAACGACAAGTGAATGAGTTATTTTAGAAAGGTTTGATTAGAGAAAGTTTGAGTCCATGTGAAATACCATCTTTGTTAGGATCTAATAAAAATGGAGAATGACGAATATGTACTAATTCAAGAGCTATTAACAAGATCATAGTTAAATATTAGTTTCTTATACCGAGGATGGATGGTATAATGGATTGTTTGAGTGGAGAAAAATATTTTACTAAGATTGATTTGAAGATTGGATATCATCAGATTAGAATTAGACAAGGTGATGAATGGAAGACTTCTTTCAAGACAAAAGATGGTTTGTATGAGTGGTTGGTTATGCCTTTTGGTTTAACTAATGCATCGAGTACCTTTATGAGGCTAATGAATGAGGTTTTGAAGAAATTTTTGGGTAAATTTGTGATTGTGTACTTAGATGATATTCTGATATTTAGTAAGACCAGAGAAGAGAATTTGATGCATATAAGACAAGTGTTGTAGATATTGAAAGAGGAAAAGTTTCTGATTAATTTGAAAAAGCATTACTTGATGAAAGAAGAACTTGTGTATTTAGGCTTTTTGATTTCAGGTGATGGTTTGAAGATGGATCTTGAGAAGGTTGAAGTTATACTTGATTGGCCCACACCTGAGAATGTCAGTGAGGTTTGATCATTTCATGGATTAGAAAGCTTTTACCAAAATTTTATCATGAATTTCAGTTCATTTTGTAATGCTATGACTGAGACAATAAGAGGAGACAAAAGAGAATTCAAGTGGACACATGGAGTTGATAAGAGTTTTGAGACTTTGAAGCAAAGGGTTTCTGAATTACATATGCTAGCCTTACTTGATTTCAATAACGTATTTCAAGTTGAGTGTGATGCAAGTGGTAGTGCAATAGGAGTTGTGTTGACTCAAGGAGGTAAACCTGTTGCTTTCTTTAGTGAGAAGTTGAATGACACTAAGAGGAAATATTTTGTGTATGATCAAGAATTCTATGCCATTGTTCAAACACTAAAGAAATGGAGACATTGTTTTGTACCGATTGAATTTGCGTTGTATACTAATCATAAGGCTTTACAATATTTGGGTAGTCATACTAAGTTGAATCAGAGAAACATGAAATGGGTGGAGTAGTTTCAAAGTTTCACATTTGTGATAAATAATAAGAGTGGAGTTTCTAATCAAGTTGCTAATGCATTGAGTAGAATAAGATTTTGTTGACTGAAATGAGAATTAAGGTTCTTGGTTTTGATGATATGAAGAATTTGTATGAAAATGACCCTGATTTTTGAGTCGTGTAGAATGTGCAGAGCACCTATTTCAGATCAACCAAGTAAGTATGAAGATTATTTCATTCAAGAGGATATGTTGTTCAGAGGTATTCAGTTATGTATACCAAGAGGATCAATGAGAACCAATTTCATAAAGGATAAACATAGTAGTGGTTTGGCTGGAAATTTTGGTATTGCTAAGACATTGAGTTTTCTTAAGGAAAGGTATTTTTGGCCTTAGCTGTATAAGGATGATCAAAAATTTGAGAAAATTTTAAGATTTTGTCAAGTTGCAAAAGGAGGAGGTCAGAATACTGGTTTTCATACACCGATTTCTATTCCTGAGAAAACTTGGAGTGATATTAACATGGATTTTGTCCTTGGCTTACCGAGGACAACAAAAGGTAATGATTCTATATTTGTTATGGTATATAGATTAACTAAGATGACACATTTTATACAATGTAGGAAAACATCAGATACAATACATATAGAAGATATTTTCTTCAAGGAGATTATCAGATTGCATGGATTACCAAAGAGTATCATCTCTGATCGAGACAATAAGTTTTTTGGCTATTTTTGGAAGAAAATTTCAAAGAATTTGGACACTGAGTTGAAGTATATTTCTACATTTCATCCATAGACTGATGGATAGAGAGAGGTTGTAAATAGAAGTTTGGGTAACTTGTTGAGATGTTTAGATGGAGATAAACCAAGTAATTGGGATTTCATGTTAGCAAAAAAGGGCTTTATCATATAATAATTCAGTGAATAGGAGTATTGGAAAGACACCTTTTCAAATTAATACTGGCATACAACTTAGAGGTATATCAGATTTGGGAGATATAGTTGGAGAACAAAAAAGAAGTGTTGAAGGAGAAGAATTTGCTGAGTTTATGAAAATATTGCATGAGGAAGTGAAACATAAGTTGGAGAAAAGTAATCGGAAATATAAGGATAGTCTAGATAGATCAAGAAGATATAGAATTTTGACATTGATTATGAAGTTATGGGTTATATGAAGAAAGGTAGATTTCCTGTTAAAATATATGTAAATTGAAGATGAAGAAATTTGGTTCTTGCAAGATGTTGAGGAAGTTTGATAGTGGAAATGCTTATGAAATAGAATTACCCAAGGACATGAATATATCACCTATATTCAACATTTTAGATATTTATGAGTATCATGACCCTAATGAAGAAGTGATAGTGAAAACTGATTATCCTAAGAAACAGATAGAAGAAGTTGAACATATTTTGGAAGAAAGAATTGATAGAAGCACTAGAGGAAAGAATTACATGAAATACTTGGTAAAGTGGAAGAATAGACTAATTGAATACTCTACATGGATTACTCCATCTGAGTTGGATTTAGCTAAGGTTGTAGCGTATTCATGATCCAGAGAATCATTTATTTTAACCCCAGGTGTCTGATGCAGGAGAATCTTGGGTTTTGGCAATCCTGTATCAACCAAAAATATGTTTGTTTAGGTTTGGTATCTTGTTCAAGACTGCTTGGTAAAGTGCTCGGTAACTACTCTTGTTTAGTCATTTGAAGATGTTGGTTCACCGACCGAGATCGGTTACTTTTTTCAGCTAGATTCACCAGTGGGTCTTGGTAGTTTATCTTGATTGCTTGGTGGTTTCACTGATTGGTCTCTTTTTCTCGGTAGTCTTTCTCACCGATTTGATATTTGGATGTTGGATCTTATGGACAACATGTGTATAATTAATGTTGTTTTCTCTAATTGGGATTCATGTGGACCTAAATATGGGTCATGGTTGTTTCCTATGTTGGATCTTTAGGACCTTTTGGGGCTGATCTTTTCGATAGCCTTTTGTATAAAAGTAGTGTTTTGTTCTTAGATTAGGTAGCAGTTTTTGTAGTAGTTCTAGGTAACATTTAGTTAGAAGATTTGGATTGAGGTTTGTGACCTCTCATGCATGATAACTATTTTGTAAATACTTTGAATGTATTTGGTCATAACCGGGAAGGCATTACAACCAGACATGTATGAAGTTTGATGTAAATATATGAAATGGTGTATTCCTCTTCTCCTTCTTTGTGTTTTGAAGCTTCTGTGATATATTTTGCAAGTTGGAAGTTCTTTTGTCTCTATTAGCTAACCCTCATTGCGTCATCATAAATTTTATAGAATGCTGAAATCCTAAGATTAATTGTCATCTCTTAAAAATTTGAGCAGTTGAAAATTTGTGTTGATTTAGCTGAGGGCGTGTAAAAAAAGGAAAAATATGAGTGTTAGTAGAAAATTTGGGCATTGTGAGAAAAAAAAAAGGTCATCATCACACTCAAGAGGGTCAAAAACCTATAAATCAATATTAAATTCATCAAAAATGGGTGTCATAAAATTTTGAGCAATGTTTTTTTAGCCAGCATGAATTACAAGGTAGGCCATATAAATCTATACGATGTTGAGACAATAATGTTAGTGTGAGCATATGAACACACAAATTTTCTTCCATTGTGAATTTTTTATTTAAAAAAATCATTAATCTTATGTGTTGTGTTGGAAAAAATAAAGGGTTTCAAAAACTTTGATTTTCATAAAAGTCAAAAGGAGGATTTTTTTTATTTGCAAAAAGGAAAATTAGTCCTTTGCTGGTATAGACCATTAAATCATAAATTTGCGTTGAATTTTCTAAAATTTAAGGGTACCTCTACTTTTAGTACTCTTCTAAATTTTGAGGTTTTTGAAGGAGAGAATCTTTGGGGAATATTTCAATTTTTTGGAGAGGGTGGTTACTCTATTATGAGGGTCCTCTACTAAATTTAGCAGTGAACATTTAGATATTTTGAGAAGATTCTAGAGAACATTTTCAAAACATTTGAATATTCTACAAACAAAATATTTTACCCATCGTATAAAAAATTCTCCAAATATGCTAATGACATTAGCATGATGTCATGTTGATATCATTGTACAGACTGCTTACATCATAACTCCTTAAAGACCATTAATTTTTAATTTAATTTAGCTGTGGTGTTTTTTCCTTAACTTCATTGTACAGATTTAAATTCATGCAAACAAGATATCGTTGAAAGATGATTCCAATGATGGTACATGTTCATGGTGGTTGTTTTATCAGATTTGCTATCATTTGTCTATACTAGGCTTTAAAATTCAGCCTTCTATTCTATGCTTCTAGGGCCATAACTTGAGAAAATGAACTCCATTTTTTTTACTTCCACACATCATCGAAAATATATTTATGTCATCTACACAAGTATTTGGACTTTTTGTAGATTTTTCAATAGATACACATTGATCTCAAGATTATTCATTTTGATATTTCTTTACTATCTAGTTGTAGGAAAGTTTTTTTTTTCTTTTTGTGTGGAGATTCTCTTGCAATTATTCATTATGGGGGACTCAACTCCATCTCCTTATCCTTATTCTTAGTCTAGTGAATCTTCCTCCAGGACAAAGAAGAAGAATGAGAAGATTTCCAAAATCTATGAGTTAATCAATATGTTGCTTTTGGATATGATTATTTTTAGAATCAAATTTTTTGATCACACTCTATGGTCCATCATCATGATGATAGAGAGCATATAGAGAAAATGGTTCAAGTTGTAGACAAAAACTACCTAAAAAGACTAAGAAAGGAGGTGATGGGTCTCAAAGCTGTATTTCAAAAAAGGGGACAAATTCTCAACATTTATAATCCCAAACATACAATTATGGCTAACGAATAGAAATCACCCAAGAAGGGCTAATTCCTCTACTCTTGTAGCTCTGTCAAAACCAAGGCGGGTGCACCTATTATCTAGAACTTATTTCACAAAAATTAAATCACAATACCTTTGGTACTTTTAATTCCTCCTTAACAAATTATTCCAAGTTGCCATATTCAAATTGAAAATAATCTAAACTCCTACCTATCCTTAAACTTAGCTTTATCTCCAACTTGCTTTAAAATGAAATGAAAGTTGATTAACGAGTGAAAATTCCTATTCTCTGAAACAATCAAAGACCAATCCCTTATCCAATTTGGGAAATGGAGTTAATCTTTATCAAAATCTCATGTACAACCTTGAGAGACCCCTGAGAGACGGTTTTTCATATCCTTTAGAAAACCCATCAACTGTCCAATCCTATCAATCTAGATTTGTTAAATACACTACACATCACTAGTCTAGTTGAATTTAATTCCTTATCAGGAAACTAATTAAACAAAAGACAATAGGACAACAACTTCACTAGAATTTTCTAATAATCCAGTTGATATGAGGAACAAATAATTGTTTACACAAGTTTTGAGAAAAAATAATTCAATTCAAATTCAATAATCATAGACGACTAACCTGATAAAAAAGTAACTTCCATACCACAATCTTGGACTGAAAAAGATGGATCTTTGTATTAACTTCAAAAGATAGGTACTATTGAGTTTGTTCTTTTTTTACATGTATATCATCATCTTTTTAATATAACTTCTATTACTATTTATATTCCCTTCTAAAAAGCTTGTGGATTCCTCAAAGAAGAAGCAACAAGCTTCCAAACATATTACATCATTTTAAACCAAAATAAATCACAACCCTATGAATCCTAATTGTTACATATTACAAAAGGGACCGTTTCATAATGGGTATAAAAATGGTGGTCAAATTGATACAAAGTTCAGCGAGCAGTCCACTCATCTCCTCATGCAACTATTCTTGGTCGAAACTATGCTCCTCAAAAATGGTGCGTAGCTCTACCTTGTCCTGCTCCACCTCTATCTAAAAAATGTTACTCTGGTACCCATTATAACTACTAGAAAGGTCCCAATAAGTAGACATGAGATCATTCAAACCATCCTGATGGTTTTCCTCATCAAAATCAAAATCTGGTTGGAGAAATTGACATGGATTTTCGTTCAATTTTCCTTCAACCATTCACAAACCCATTCTTCTATCCAAGTTTATAAAAATCTTTGTGTTGTCTGAAGAGACTGTCAAAAGAATATTATAAATAGATTAATCACCAACTTGGTAGCCATAGTAAAACTTGAAAGAATTTTTCACATAAGGTGGCTTACCTTGCAAAAGAAAGAATAATAAATGCTAATGAATCATAACTTCTCCTTTACAACATTTTCTTTCCTGGAAGTCTTATCAAAATCTTACCATAGATTCTGTGTTGATAATATTATTAATTAGTCCCTTTTTATGCCCCTTGATTACAAAACTGTACGCCTAAAAAAATCTACTGGCATCGTCACCTTAATTCCTTACTCATAATTTCTTACTATTTTGCACCACCTCTTCAATGACACGATGTCCCAAGTATGACGTGATATCCCTAAGACTTGATTCCCAAGTTACCGAAATAGTGACTGCATCGCTATTCCACAAATCTCCTTCTACACGGTCAGCAACATGGTTGTGTCACTATTTCACAAACATCAATTCTACTCCCCTATAAAATAATGACATTCAACTTTCAGACTTGTATCATTATAAAATAAGCATATTTCAAAAATTATAAGGAGGAGATTGATTCATCAAAATTGGTTCCATTAGTGGCTCTATCTCATGGATGCATGTACTCACTACTTGACTCAGTGCTACTCTCCTCATCCTCCTCCTCCTCCATTCTCTCATCCCTTGGCACCCCCAATATCGACACTGGTACCTCTTAATCTTTCAGAGGAATAGGTCTATGCTGCGTAAACCATCTGTTATACTTAATTTTTGTCCCTTCATCTTTGATATTTGCACCTACTCCCCACTTCATGACTGTATCTTCTCAAACTTTGTGTAAGCTACATGTGGCCTGAGTAGTGTACCCCATGACCAGACCTCACCTCTTAACCGTGCAAATAGTGCCATGCCTATCGACACTCCCTCTCTCTCCCCAAATTGTCTGCGTGCTCTCTCTGGTAGGTGCATCTCGATCACTACATGTCCTATAATGGTCCACCCGATGAGGTACCTCTCATGCTTGCAATATGGTAAATGCTCTCTATTGTCATCCTATCTGGGACAATCCCTGTATAGTTGCCATGTAAAATCCCTGAGTGTATCCATCTCATTTCTAAAGTATAGTGTGTATCCTAGTGGCCCCTGTGCGCGTGCTTCATGATATAAATACACATATGGCATATCTGGCATCACAATCCTCTCTTTAATTGGCCAGAATATGGCTATATGCTCATAGGCCCAAACCTGTAGCAATGTGATCCCACTTCTGAACTATAACCCTCCTCTCTAAGCTACCTAATGGAGATGGTAGTATGTCATTGCTAGCATGCAAGGACCCCAATAGAACATTGTCTTGTCCATGATCATGCACTAAAGTACTCTCCGCTAGCCAGTAGGGAAGCCATGTCCTTTTTTATCTATTACTAGTAATCCCAAGATCACCCAACATATAACTGCTACGAGTCGGTCATGTTGTCTAGCCATAGTCTCCCATCTGATCTCATAGTTCCTGATGTCCATATCTTTGTCATTTTTGTCAAACATCCAATGCAGTGCTAATATTTATATTGTGGGGTCATCCTCTACAAGATTTCCATGTATCAAGGTCATGACGATGCACCATACATCCTCCAATTTCATTATCGCCTCTTCGGTCGTTAAATGGAATAAAATTATCTCAAACTAACATCACTCTGCTAGCGCTGTGACCAATCCTCAATTTTCCTAATCTCAGGCATGTACATGATGTAGTACAATCCTAATTAGGCTAGGATCTATCTGTTGGAAATTTGACACTTAGGGTGTATATGAATTATTTTGTGTTGTCATTATGGCAACAAAGTCATATGAAGTTTTGACAGTAAACTTTAAAGATCAAAATTGGCTAAGTATAGAAAACATAGCAGTACAGAGATATGTAGTTGATCAGAGCACCAGCGCACGTGCATACGATCAATTCAGACTATGCACCTCCATACTAAAGTTTGATGACATGTAATTAATCTTATTCTATACATGTATGGTATGGTATGACAGTACGAAGAAGTTACAGGAAGTTCAAGAGCCACTAGCATTTCAGAAAATAGAGTATGAAGCCAACTTAAGATTTTGAATTAGCGCATAATATTCTATTTTGTAATGGCCATGCACCTATTGTAATATTTTTGTAAATATTTCTTTAACACTCATGTAAACATGCTTAATCTAATTTGTTTGGAAGCGTTGTGTATGTTGTTTTTGGACCGACTAAGGTCTTATTTTTGGTCGTGTCTATTCAGGCATGTATATATACTAGAAATGCACTTTTGTATTAGGTGTGTGAATGGGAAAATAAGTAGAGAAGATATACAAAAGAGCAATATAATAAAATCATTATTAAGTAGAAGCTTCAAGAGATTAAAGCATCAGCGCATAAATGGAACTAATCAGACAACAATGTCATTACAACAGTTCATTTTTGATATAGTGTATATCTATTATCTGAAGGTTTTAGCCTTCATCCTATTGAGAAGTGGGCTCTGGTAGTGAGCCAACCACCTTTAACAAGGTTTTGTAAAGAATCCTAACAGGGTTATTGTACTTGCATTATAAATTCTCCTAACAGGGAAAAGGAACTCTTATAGGCTCTTAACACTAGTACAATCATTTGTGGGTACTAATTCCCACCGGGGTTTTCCTCTGATCAAGGTTTCCCTATAATCATATCTTGTGTTATGTGTTGTTGTGTTATGCTTCATTTGTTATCTATTTGATTTAAGATTAAATTTTCTAAAATAAAGATAATTGACAAACACTGATTCACGGCCCCCCCTCCTCTCAGTGTTTCTAACAATTGGTATCAGAGCTCTGATCCTCTGAAAGAAATTTTAACCACTTGAGGAGATCATGGAGTCAGCAGTAGAGAAACATCTAAAAAATTATCTTGAAGCAGCCCTTGATGATCTTGACAGATCTGAAAAAGAAAATGAATAACTTAAACTAAAATTTTATGGCTCCTAAATGCTTATCAAAAAATTAAGAAAATATTTGAAAGATTTCTCTACAAATGATTTGGGAAAATGGTCAAAAAGCTGAATGAAAATAACATGTCTTTAAAGAAAAAGATTCAAGATCTGAATGAACAACTTACAGATATCCTAACAACTATTTAAGAAAATACCAAAGAGAGTAAATAATTAGATGAAGAACTTATGCAAGCAAATATGAAGATCTTGGAGTTGGAAAACATCAAGAAAAATATTGAATCTGAATTAACAGAAGTAAAAGATAAAATTGAGAAATTACACACAAGTTCTGATCTAATTCAATCACAACTTTAGGCATAGAAGCTAAAAGGTCATACTAATAGTGTTGGATATAGTGTAGCTCAAATTGAAATCAATGAAATGCAAGAAATAAAGAAAGCACAAGAAGAATCCACAGAAGCAAAGAAAATTGAGAATCTTGCAGAGGGTAATACACAACCTCCTAAAGATGAACCCAAGCTAACTAACTGAACTTGTTATGCTTGTTACAAGCATGAACACTTGGAAACATATTGTAAAGAGGTAAGACCTTTCAATGGGTATTGTTATTCCTATAATAAATTTGGTCATAGGGTTATTCATTGCAAAACAAGTCAAAGAAATCAATCACAGCAGAACAAAAGAAATCTGAATCAATACAATCAAAGAAATCAACCTCAGAGAAACTATCAAAACATTACATGTTAGATATGTAATTATAATGGACACACAGTCAAGTAGTGCAACATGATAAATAATATCAATAGACCTCCAATCATTTGTCACTCATGTAACAAAGTAGGACATATTTCAAGGTTTTGCGGGTCAAGAACTCAAAAATAAGAAAAGCATAAAGAATCATTATTTGAAGAATCTGGTGAAGTCAAGTTTGTAAAAGCTATAGAAGATTTAGGTAAAATATGGGTTGAAGTAAAGAAAGATGATGATGTTAACAAGGTAGTAGATGCATCCATAATGGACACACCTTCTACTTCTGGTTAAATTGACCTTCTTGGTCTTATGGGGAGCTATTGTAGCTCTAAACCCCTGTGTGGCTGGTATACTCACCTCTGAGTATGCACCTATGGATTCATGTAACTGATGATGAAATGAGGAAGTATGCATAGATGCATAGCTTGAACTTTGACTGAAGCAAAGATTGAAATTCTCAATGTAAACCACGCTACGAAAACAAACATTAAATGCAATAACCTTTTATATAAGTCAGTAAAAGATATTTAATCCTCACTGTGCATTTAAGATCGAGCATTTAGAGAGCATAGCTCAGCAGTTAGCATCGAAGTTTTGAAGGATAAACCGTTGGTTGGTTAGCAAGATGAATCAAAGTTGAAACAGAACCCTAGCGGACGCGTCATTTCAAAATCTCATGAAACCCTACTTAAGCAAGTTACAAGTAAGTAATGGCTACTCCTACAGTGTTTGACATCTCTGAGAAAAAGGGATATGTGTTTAAGAAGCATCCATTCAAGTCTATGCTAGATGATATAGAAGGAGCATTCTCCAAACTCCACTAGGAGTTGTGCATGTTGTTGGTGCCCAAAAATGCTAATTTGGATTCCCTATGGACTTGCCAATCCAGTGCTTGGAAACCCAAGTGATTTGGCCAACTAAAAAGTCACAACCAAAGAAAGGTTGGAACTTCTGCAATTCTGGCTCTGCAAAACCAAGGCTGGTAGGCCTATACCTTGACTTATCCTTCAAGTTAAAAGGCTTTTTATAGCAGATAAGAAACACTTCAACCTTGTCTCTCAAGTATGGCAAGGAACTTGAAAGAAATCTAACTAAAAGTAATATATCATAAACTATAAACTGAAATACTTTAAGTAATTGAAAGAATGTTTAGTAAATGTGTATGTAATTTGAAATGAATAGATAGATAAGACATCTTAAAACTATAAACAATGAACTGAATAACTATAATCCAAATAATTATTAGACCAGTGCCTTATTCTACCATGGGCAATAGAGTCAAGATCATTCCAATCTTATGTTCAACCTTAGAGATAGTTTTACAAGAAAAATTATCACTTCAAAGGTGTTATGGAATGTACATGCAACCTAAAACAAATTCAGAGATATTTCAAAAGGGTAATACTTCTCAGATGATAGACCAATTGACTAAGGCCTCAATCAACAGAATTTAACCATGAAAAATGAGAAAACCAATTGAAAATATAGACTATGAATCAAATAAGGAAGCATGTACATCAAAATATCACTTTGAAGAAGTTCTATTGGTTTATCCAAGGGACTAATTGTAAAATGATAATGAAACTATTACACATGTGAAAGAAAAAAGACTTATCTTTATTAATTTTGAAAAAATAGTACATCGAGGTCCATGTTATACTTGTTGATTAAAAACTATCCAAATATGTGAAATTGTATTATATTGTATTTCTCACTTTACATTTTACATTAAGTATATATGTGTGTTTGAGTGGCTTTCACACCTTTTTAGGGTGAAAAGATAGAACTCTTATTACAAATTATTTTGAAAAAACAATAAACTAACTAAAACATAACTACCTAACTTTTGGATTTAGCGTTGGTCGAAAATCCAAAGCACCTCATGAAAAGCTAATATTTCTATTGGAGATAGGAAATTTGATTTCCCGAACTGGGTCTTTTTTAGATTTTTAAAATTTGACCATCTTTATCCTCTGTCGAAATCATCTTTATAGCAGGTCTAAATTCCAGCATTTTCTGAAGTCTTCGATTAGTTAGTTCTATTTATTTGTCTTATAAAGCTTCCTTCCTTTGATTCTTTTTTTTTTATGGAGAAACATGCTTCTTAATAATGGATTGGCACTTCTAAATTATCAAAAATTAGGGTACCACCACATGTAGATGACATTCACCGATTGTAAGGAGTCTGTTGGTGACAATAGCATAACAACACTCATAGCATCAATGATGAAACTAGATTACTCATTCAAGGATGAATACATGCATCTCACTGATAATCCTATTTTTGAGTATACAAATTTGCATGAGTTCTATGAACCAGAATGAGTTTTCTACATAGTAGGAGACACGATGATGTATATTGGATTGGTGAAGTTCCTGTCTGCATTACTGCTGACCTCATTCATGAGATGACTTTACTCTCCAAGGTTGGACCCATTCTTCCTACTGGAAAGGATGTAAAAAAACAAGTTGAGAAGGCTTTCTTATTTTGAAGTGATAGACGCGGGATGACTGTTGATGCAATTGTGGAAGAAGAAATCAAACTACTCACCATGATAGTTGGTCACAAGTTTCAGCACGCAAGCAGACTGAATAGTGTGTCTACAACTATTATTCTGGTAGAAATAAGGATGGAAAGACATAACACACAATATAATCTCTGTGAGATATTGTGCTCACAACTGATTGAGAACATTAGAGCTATCAAGCATGACAAGAGAAAAATATTCAGATTTGGCTCTTTGATTATCTACCTATACTTCCACATTGTTGGTAAAGCCTCTAATCTTTACCTAGACAGGAGAAAACCTAATATGTCACAAATTTCATTAAAGGCTGCATCAGAGAGTAGTGTAAAGGACTCTATGGACATGGAGATCAAAATATTCAGGATCAAAATGCAAAAGAGGTTCGAAATACTAGAGAAGATAGTTGAAAAGTATAAAGACACCATATGTTTCATGGTGGAAACTGACTGTACCTGCATGAAAGCAGCTGAGCCAAGAACCAAATGGATTCATCCACTTGGTTATAAAGTAGAAGATGTGTGTGTGTGTAAATGGGTACCTATTGAAAATGACACAAACACTTAATAGATCATTGCATTAGCTCAAATGGTTAGTCCAAAACGTTAGAAACCACTAATATCGACCTATTACCTGCTAACTAGGAGGAGTGTAATTAGTAACATATCAGCCCTCAGAATATGCTATAAATCAGTGACAAATACAACCTAGCATGAAGGATTTTTATTTAAAAACAAGCTAAAAGACATGAAAAACAAGTATTCTAGCTCTAAAACATGAGATGAAAACAATAAACTAACATGCTAAAATAGAT
>MU228067.1:1268258-1280245 GCA_018584345.1 Thuja plicata | reverse complement strand
GGGAGAGACATGGGCTTAAGGTCTTCATATTAATGAAGGCATTAATGAAAGCCTTAAAGAGGGAAGGGAGGATGTAAGAGAATATGGACTTTAAGAAAGTCCAACTTGAGAAAGTGGACTTTCTCAAATAGGTGGAGTTGCTAAGTATTCCTTAATGGAATGTGACAACATTAGGAGGTGGGTTAGAGTAGAAGTTAGGATTAGGATTAGATTAGCATGGGTGAATGGGTTGAGAAGGGTTAGAACCCAGGTAGAAGTGGTTGAGATAGGTTAGGTTGGGGTTTAGGGGAATATTAATAAATGAAATAAACTTATTTAATTCATTTAAAAATATAGGAATTAATTATTTAAACAATGAAATTGATTTTTAATAATTAGAGGACTATAGCCATTTTAATTAAATTAAATAGGCTAGGGGAATGGGTTAATTGCAAGTGGGTATTTGATTTAGGGATTTATTTAATTCCTTTATAATTAAATACTATAGCTATGTTTGATTTTGATTTGATTTGATTGGTCGAAATTGATTTGAATTGCATGGCTATAATAGTTAATATAAATCAGTAATAGAATTAAATTGATTTAAATAATTATGCCAAGCAGTAACAGGGTCGTTTGGACATAAATCGAGGGTATGATCACACTTAGGGAAAATAGGGTCTATAGTTGCGACAGACCAAATTCAGGTGGTTACAGAAGAACATGTTCTCGAAGGATATGCACAAGTTCTTTTGTCTGCGCCTAAAGATCCAAAAGAGCCAAGATGGGCCACATACAGAGAGAAGACAAATCAAGTAGATTTTGTCCTATACAATGGAGATAAAAAAAAGGAAGGCATCAAGGATTACATCTAACATCCTAAAGGTTCATGGGGTCACACAAGAAGACCTAGATAAAGCTAGGGAAGCTAAGATTGCAAATGAACTTAAGCAAACTCCTGCAAAAGTGAAAATAGAAGAATCTGATGATATCCCCAAGAAGAATAAGAAGAAGAAGAAGAAGAAGAAGAAGAAGAAGTCTAATGAAGGTACATCTGTACCCTCAACTACTATTGACTTGGAATCCTCTCCACCATCAGTACCAAGAAAGTTGACCAGAAGAAGGAAGCAAGTTCCCACAAGTCACCCATCCTCAAGGACAACAAGGAGCAAAGTAAAGAACACTCAAGCCCATCCTGAGGTAGGATTCAGACCTATTCTAACAGTCTTAAGAAATAGAATCATTAATGAAGGAAGACTAGATTCAATTTCAAATATGTATTACAAGTACCAAGAGATAGATAAATCAAAGATACATTCTATGATTATCTCTCACATGATCAAGTTTAAAAGGTTAGTACTGGAAATCAAGAAAGTCATTCCAGACAAAGTGTGGAACATATTAGACCTATTGAAAAGACAAGCAATAGAGGAAGATATGAGGATTAGAGAAGAAACATCAGACAATCTTCTCCCTATTTTCTCACATGATGAGAAAGTAATTCTATTAGATTTGGTAAAACCTCATCTAAGAACCAAAACAAGAACTCTGAATCACATCATGAACAAAGAGTATGATTTGGTTGGAAAAGAGATTGAAAGAGAATTTGAGCAAGTATTTTTGGATAAACACATGTATCCATCAATGACACCTATAGGTAAAGTGACTCCAGTCCCTCCCAAACAGAATAAAGAACTAGTGATTCCAAATGTTGCTATGACAGGTACATAGGATTCAGCACCCAAAGTTACATCACCCTCTGATATAGTCAAGGAATCAAATGAAACCATTGTCATAAATGATGTTGATATCACCATGTTAGCCTCAGAAAATGATTTAAATAAGTTTGAGGAAGCATTTGTAAGTACAGAAGAAATTGAGAAGGTATGCACTAATAACACTTCTTTAAAGCAAGAACAAGTTCCTACTAGAGAAACAACAGGTCAAGAACAAGAGAGAAAGGATGAACCTAATGAACCACCCTCTATGGAGATCCTAGTGAATATTGATTGCATGGAAGGTAGTCAAAATGCTATATTCACTCCATCTAGCAAACCATCAGTATCATTGTTTTCAAGCTTGATCCCGGACTCAACAAACCTAGATTCTTGGGAAGAAGAAGACCTAATTAAAATCAGTGTATTAGCAATGGAGAAAGCCAAACAGAAACAAGTTATGAGAAACCCTCTCTTTCTAGAGTCAGTGAACATTTTGAACGACTTACTACCAGCTAATAAGAAATTGGCAAATATTTATTTAGTTGATGATGTTGACAACATCTTGAGTTGCTTGAAAGAAAACTTCAAAAGATTAGTAGATTCAGCTACTAAAAATGTAGAGGATGAGTACCAAAAGGGAATATTAGATGAAATGATCAAGAAATTCTCACTGGATCTCAACTCCTTGAAGATTGGTCAAACAATTTTGAAAGGGTTAGCAGCAAAAGGTAGGAAGTGATAGAAAATTGTATGGACAGAGGAAAGTTCACTTCTGAGCACATCAAGAAGATTGAAGAAGCAGACATCTTGGTTGAAAACATAAAAAATTAGTTGAAACATCCTCCCAAGACATCAACATTTGAAACAACATCTATCAAGGTTAGATAGACAAGATTGAAAAGGCCAAGGTAGAGATCAACAAGATAAGGACCAGGCAAACACAACTAAGAAATGCACTTGTGCCCTCCTTAGATGTCTTGAATGAGAACATAAAACTGATAGATGCAACAATTATCACATATGATCAAGGTCCCTACATGGATCTGACAAAGATGGAGAAACTCACATATGCATTATGCACCCATCTTCAGACTGTTGATACACTAAAGGCATTTTGGCAGCAAGAGATCAAGAGTCTTCAAATTGTGTATCCAGATGTGTACTCTGAGTAAGTACCTAGAGACTTACAAATTCTGACACCTCTATCATTAATGTCAAAGGGGGAGTAGTGTATGTATATAAGGAGTATGATATATACAGCCAAAGTTATGATGTACAGTTTTTTGTTGTTAAGTCAAAGATTAAGTAACTTGGCCACATTCCTTTGTTGCCATTAATGACAAAGGGGGAGATTGTTGGAAAGTTGACACTCAGGGTGTATATGAATTATTTTTTGTTTTCATTATGGCAACAAAGTCATATAAAGTTTTGACAGTAAAACTTAAAAATCAAAATTGGCTAATTATAGAAAACAAAGCCATATAGAGATATGTTGTTGATCAGAGCACCAACGCATGTGTGTACGATCGATTCAGACTATGCGCCTCCATACTTAAGCTTAATTACATGTAATTAATCTTATTCTATACACGCATGGTATGGTATGACAATACGGAGAAGTTACAGGAAGTTCAAGAGCCACTAGCAGTTCAGAAAATAGAGTATGAAGCTGAATTCAGATTTTGGATTAGCACATAATATTCTATTTTGTAATGGCCATGCGCCTATTGTAATATATTTGTAGAAATTTCTTTAACACTCATGTAAAAATGCTTAAGCCAATTTGTTTGGAAGCATTGTGTATGTTTTTTTTGGGCTGACTAAGGTCTTGTTTTTGGTCTTGTCTATTCAGGCATGTATATATACTAGCCATGCACTTTTGTATTAGGTGTGTGAATGGGAAAATAAGTAGAGAAGATATTCAGAAGAGAAATATAAGAAAATTAATATGAAGTAGAAGTCTTCAAGAGATTAAAGCATCAGTGCATAAATGGAACTGATCAGACAATAATGTCATTACAATAGTTCATTTTTTATATAGTGTATATCTATTATCTGAGAGTTGTAGCCTTCATCCTATTGAGAAGTGAGCTCTGGCAGTGAGCCAACCACCTTTAACGGGGTTTTGTAAAGACTCCTAACAGGGTCATTGTACTTTCATTATAAAGACTGCTCCTAACAGGGCAAATGAACTCTTACAGGTTCATAAGACTAGTACAATCATTTGTGGGTACTAATTCCCACTGGGGTTTTCCTCTGATCAAGGTTTACCCGTAATCATATCTTGTGTTATGTGTTGTTGTGTTATGCTTCATTTTTTATCTATTTGATTTAATTTTAAAGTTGCTGAAATAAAGATAACTGAGAAACACTGATTCACCCCCCTCCTCTCAGTGTTTCTAACACTATCTCTCATGATCAGTCAACCTATGTTGTATGTCATGATATGTCTGTCTGCTCTCCCGTCTCTGCACCAATGCAAGCTCCTCCTACAATTACCATGCAAATTTGGTCAGATTTATTTACTTTTTATTTCTTGTTGACCAACTATGACTATTTTGACCAACGTTGACCTGCTCTTGAATCTCTCCTAGGGTTTTGACCTATTTAGGAACTTTTAGGAAGGTTTATGACCCTCCAAAGTCTGTGTGGCCCAATTTACAGATTCTCCTGACCAACTGCATATTTTGGCTAACCAAGTTCATCTAGCTTTGCACTTGGCATGCCAAGTTCCTTTTCTGTGCACTTGGCTGCATTTTTTGCAAGCTTAGCACGTGTGGGTAGTCAAAGTTGCATTTTGACCCTCTTTTAACCCTCTTTTTGACCCTTAGATGCCTAGAAATGCATGCAAAACTTTGAAATGACTAAGAAGCTCAGATGTACTCACCTATGGTTCCACATCCTTCGTCCATCAATAGCTATGCACTCATTCCAGGCATGTTTATTTTACACTGGCTCGATCCATTCTCGTAGCTCTAGAGCTCAAATTCCTCCAAAAGTGAGAGTGAAAGTGACCTCTAAATCCTTGTCCATGCCTTTTTATAGCCTCTTGGTTTCCTAGATGGATGTGCAAGCCTTTCCTCTTGTATTGGTCATGATTCTTTTTTCACTTTGAACCTCACAACGTTTGTGCTTGACCTCTGATTTTTTATTTGTTCGTTGTTGTGGATCTGTCTCGTCATTGTTGCCAAATTGACCTATCACTTGTATTTCTCAGTTAATATATTGAGAGGGCACCCATGCATCCCATTATCACTGGGACATTTTTTAATGCAATTTCCCTTTAATTTTCTTTGACACGACGCTCACAATCACGTTGTATCAAAGAGGGGCAAAATGTAGATGCTCAAAAAAGGTTCAAGCCTGGTTGTCTATGTGTTTAAGATTTTTTGCATTACAATTGAAACATCTTTTTGCATTCTAATTATTTGTCTATGATGCACATACGATCTTTATTATATGACAACATTGTGTCTTTCATTAATAATTAAATATTATAATTTTTTCAATTATTTGCTAATATTTTTATCCTCTTGGCCGAATTGATCATTTCCTAATCGATCCCGATCAATCCTAAATCTTCCTAAATTTATCCTATTTGATCCTAAATGATCCTAAACCATATCAAATCATCATAAATCAATTCAAACATTACCTAATCTCTTCCCAATCAGTCTAGGATGATTTTGGACTCATTCTAACCATTATGGGGCATTGTCTAAGATCATCGATGCCTAATTAAATAACTTTCTAATCGGTTAAATCCATTTAAAATCTAGTCAATCTTGTCATAAATAATTCAATCTTATCATCCTAGGGCATTGTTAAGTTTCATCGATGTATCATCTCTTTTCATCATTCATTTGATAGTATTGTCCAAGTTTATCGATGTTATCGTCATCAGTCCACCATCACTAATTGAATAGAATTGTCCAAGATCATTGATGCTATTTCAGATCATCATTATTTTGGGAGCATTGTCCAAGTTCATTGATGTCTCCTTACTCTTTATTAATCCTATGACATCATCAAAGTTCATTGATGCTATTTAATCATTTTCAAACATCATTACTTGGGTGCATTGTTGAAGTTCATCAATGTCTCAGAACTATCATAATCATTATCAATATCATCAAAATTAATTCAAGTGTGCATTAATGTCTTCGATTCGACTAATGATTCACTAATTTGTCCTCTGGGGATGAATGACCTAGAATTTATCCCTAGAATTTATGAGTAAATTATATTTATTCATTCCTTATCCTAGGACTCCACAATTAATTAATGACCTATTAATTAATTGGCTAAATTCCTAATTTATGGTATTTTGAATTTCATAAATGCTAATTACTTTTCTTGAGGAATATTGAATTCTTAGTTAATTTAAATCCTCATAAATCCATCTCACTAATCCTCTTTCTATTTTCTAGCCTCCATCTCCTATTAATTAGCTTTAACTCTTACACTTTCCTTTCTCATTTCTTGCATCTTTCCATCCACTAATTTAGCTTCTGTTATCATAATGATGGAATATTTCCCTTTCCATTTTTACCAAGTGTCATAATCAATGCAAATTTCCAATTTGCATATCTAATTGCTAGTTCTATAATTTGCGTTCTCATCTCCTATAAATTGAGATCAATTCCCTGAATCAAATCTAGAACCATGATCCTAGTATTCTCATTATCAATATTTGCTTGCACCTTGTGAGTGCATTTTTTGAAGGCAAAAGAAAAGCATAAACTCATTTTCAATGGAGAAGAAAGGAGAACATGGAAGCTACATTTGAAGGGGGTTTTGAGTTTCATGCTTTGTTTTATGCTCTCATTTCAAATGGATTTTATGGTGGATTATATCGGTTTGCATGTTGTTTAGAGTTTTGTAGTTACTCTTGACATGCTTTCTATCCCTTTTTGTGGTTTTACATATATACATCAGTTCCAAATTTTAAATTGACTAGATATTTTGATAGTGACTTTGCAAAAAGTACTGACGACAGGAAAAAAACATATGGGTATGTGTTTAGTTTTGGATCGGGTGTAGTAGCATGAGCATCAATGAAGCGACCCATTGTGACTTTATCGCCGGCTGAGGATGAATATGTTTAAGTGACAGTAATAGCTTGTCAGACTATTTGGATGAGAAGGATTTTGACCGAGTTGCTACATGCATAAGAAGAGTCTACTCATATTTATTGTGACAAGAAATGTTCAATTTTTTTAGCAAAGAATCATGTTTTTCATAAGAAAATTAGGCATATTGATACTAGGTATCATTTCATTCGAGAATTAGTAAATGGAATTGAAATTTGTATGGGGTTTTTCAGATCACAAGATCAATATGCAAATATATTTACAAAAACCTTAGCAAAGGAGTTGTTTGTAATTCATAGAAAAAATATTGGATTTTGTATGATGTACCAATAGTTTTACTTAATACTATATAGTCGAAATTAAGGGGGGAGTGCTGGAACTAAACCTAATTTCTTTTGATGACCATTGAAGATTCTTTTCTCCCACTGCTAATGAAGCCAACATTGAAGACAATCTGATTTAGATTTGTCTTACCTTACTCTATTCAGAATCAAATATTTAACTATCTTCATTTTCTACTATGGGAATCTTGGGATGCTCTATTTAGTCTCCAACCTCTACTACCTTTGACCACCGCTTGCAAAAAAATCTTATCTATTATTATCTATTTGTGCTAAAAATCAGATATTTTGTTTTCCATATACTCCAAGTCTCTCAACCGCCTCTGCTCATCGACTGTAGTAGATGCAATTTATAAATATGTCTTTTATGTAACTTTTTGTATGTAATTTTTTGAGCATATAGATTTGATATGAACTCTATAGAGTTCTTTATTTTGTATCAATCATTTTTTTCAACCAATAAAATTCTGATTTGTATGTTGTAGAATACAATTTTGAATTCTGTGTTCCTTCACAAGCTTTGTTCAGTTGTATGCTCTATTTTTGCTAAGTTTATACACTCTATTATATATACTCTATTATTATTTTCGCTGCATCCTTCAGATATCCAGTTCAGTTCTTATTTTAAATTTGCACCCGTATGCCCAACTGTTACATTATTTCTTGTTCCCTTGGTAGTACGTTCTATAAATCCTCCGCCTCTTGTATTATTACTACTTCCAATAGACATAATGGATGTCCTTCTCATTTTGGCTTTGATGCACGCTGATATTAGCAATGAGGTAGACGGTTTGGTTTGAAAAGAAATCGTCTACTCAAATAGAATACAATAGTTTGAACAATGTTTTGGATTTGTTGTAAAACTCAATTTTTTTCTATTTATCTTTTGGAAAATTTCCAAAATTTAAAGTTGTAGATGTTACAAATGAAATTCAAAAGTCAAAGATTGCATATATAGTATTCCGAACTTGAGCCATGTAAGTGTGAAAGTAGAATTCAATGTCTAATCTTTTATAGTTTATTCTTTAATTTTTGCATTAATGTTAAATTTCCTTGTCTCGTCCACATCTTGAAATTGTTGGAGAGGAGATTGGTAGGAAAATTTGTAAGGGTTCGTAATTTGATATCGAAATTATGACTTTCCTTTGAATCTCATGATTTGAATCAGTCATTGTAATTTTAACAATTAGTAGTGATTTTTCCTCATATTCCACAAGATATTGTCCATCAATGTGTGTCTACTATTGTGTGTTTCAAGTGTGTCAAGTGTCCTTATGTGTTGAATGTAATACCTTATAAATATTAGAATGTTGTATAACACATTTGATATCATCTTTATATTGCCAAACAAAAACATATTTACATTTTTTTTTCCATTAATACTTTGAATGTAAATTCAAAATAATACACAATCAATACAACCACCACATTTATATTACTGTGTTTGTTAAAGATTGTCCTCCTCTCCATAGACCTGTTACAATAAGGAACTCTAAAAGTAACGAGGTACCACCATGTTATTTTTCTATTCAATTCCCAAAGGCTCTCCATAGACTCAATAGTTTTGTAATTAATTTCAATTGAGATACAATTATGTAAGACACCTTTCGAAACTACTAAAAGACTTTGGATGCACCTCTTCCTAGAGGGTCTCTATGGGGCAGAAAATTGATACCATACTTCGAGATGAAGCCAACTTATATGACTTAGAATACAATAATATATTTATAAAATCCACTTTATAACCAAGCTAAACCAAACAAACAGGTGCATTGAATTGCTCCAACTTGGAAGTTTTACTAGTTACGCAGGTTCTTTGTGACACGCATTTCTACTTGGCAACATTATTCGATCCGATGCATCTAGTACAACATAGTTTCAAAGTCTGGGAGGACACGTAAAGTGCTTTTAGTCTTTCCTTAAAAGTACAACGAACAATGTCATCATGCCTACCTCGCACCGCTGTTTCAATACACTTCTCCAACATTTCGTTTTCCCTCCACACTAAATTAGAATTCCTTGTCGCCGACATCGTATTCAACTTGATTTTTAATTTCCCTTTTGAAGACGTTCTACTGTTAAGAAATGGGTGGAGTTTCGTTATCATTTATCAAGATTCCATTTTTTTTTGGTACAATTACGCCAGGTTCAGATCTTGATAATTCGGTGAGTTAATTCGCTTTACACTTAGGTAGTCTGTCGTTTGATTGGAAGATGCTACTGAAATAATATTTTTACTCACATGTTGAAATTAACCTTGAATGGAGAGATTTAAGAGGGGATTTCGCCGTGAGATTGTGTCACGACCGGTTTTGCGACCTCCTTATTATGCGGATTGTTAAGTCGATTTATGCCGACTTGATGAATCGACATGCCTCGGTAATTATGGAAATTGGTAATTGTTTAATTAAATGAGATGGAAATTGGCAATGTGTTGCAAATCTAAAATGATTAGTTTAATTTGGAGATATATTTATCATGTGAATTACTGATGTTAGTTTTCTTGTTGAGTGTTTGAGTGGTTGCAGGTCAGAGGACAGGGGTGTGGTCGAGGAGAGAGATCTAGCTCCCCGCCTAGTGCCAGATTCAGATGCAGTAGTGCCACGCACACACCACTATATGATAATTTATTAGTTTGCTATGAGTGCTAAATGTTCCACAAATAAAAATAAATATTTGCAGTGATTTTATTTATTTTTCTGAATGGAAAAATGTGAAGTCGAGTAGGCTATTTTATTATGTTAAATATGTGAACTTTTATTTTACCCTTTTTCTTTAACATTCTTTTCCAACGGAGGTAAAATAAGAAACAAGTAAAACAAGAAACGGTTATTGGCCATTAACAATATAACGCCGAGAAAACTCTTCTTGATGGCACCTTCTTCTTGACATGTACGAGAGGAGTAACTGGAAAGCTGAAGAGGACAGTGAACGTCTGTGGTGGCAGCGTGGTTATCAGCTCAACTTTTGACTTTGTAATACCAGGTTCTTCTCTTTTAAATGTTGGAAATTTTGATTACAACTTTCTTGATTCCAAGCGTCTTGTTACATCTCCTGTTGAGCTCCCATTTTTCTCTCTCAGCCTGTGTTCAGTTGTGGTGTTTGTGTATTGTTAGTTCACTTTTGAATTCAGCAAGATATCGGTAGTAATCTCCTTTCATCTTGTAATAAAATACAGTAGATTCTCCTGAAGTGGAAGAAGGAAGTAAATGTTCATCAATTATAAATAGAATATCATTACATATTTTACAGAGCTCATCCTCCACTTTTTGTCGGTACTCGTTGATCCGTTTGACATTCTGCTCATTCCCCTTGGCTTCTTCCTTCTACTCAATTGATGACATGATACACCATGAAGCTCTCCTAGCACCAATAACATTCTTATAGCCAACAGAAAGCAAGTTTCTTTCCTCCAGCTATGTTTTTGTCATTGCCTGCCAATACTCTTAAAACACCGCTAGTCCTAATACATATTAAATCTAGTTACTCAGCAGCGCTATACGCAGATGGGAAGAATTTCCATGAAGCCATGACATAAGCATTGACCCCGTTTCTTACAATCTTCTCCTATTTCTAATCCAGCATGCTGAATACATTCACTGAGCGACAGTTTATCTGTCGAATCCTCTATTTTTCCCTTGGCAGTGGACTGGTCAAAAGGATTAAATAGTTGTAAAGAGAATTTTTAAAGCATTGGAAGGTCTTAAGTTCAAGTCCTGGTTAGTCTAAATGGAGGGTAGTTCAGTATGTGATATCAGGAGCTCGTTTTATTCAGCATAAGATATCCAAGTTAAACCAGAAGCCCCAGCAACTCAGAGTCAAAATAGGAGCTCTCTTAACCTATGATATCAGAATCAAATCAAAATCATTCAAATAACTACAACATAGTAACCAGGCAATATCATATTCAGAAAAGGAGCCTAACTAAATAAAGTGTACAAGGTTAAGCATCTTTATATGAACTATAATTCAACAGAAATGGCAATAGTAACTTTGATATCAGATTCAAATCATGAATCCGGTAACTCGATTTATGAAATCATTTCCCTGCAAAGTTCAGTCTTTTTCAGTGTTTTAAAAGGGAATAGTAACTTTGTGTTAATTTGAATTAGAACAGTTCGTTCCAGGTAAAGTCAGTTGCTTATGATGTTTGAACAATCATTGTACACAATTCAAATTGTTGTGTTTAAATCTACATGTAAAGCATAGCACTGGTATCTTGACTAGAGAGAACGTTCCCTATTCTGGAAACATTAATTGCCTGACATAATTGATTTTTTTTCTCTTCTCTCTTGTTTCTAAACTGGAAAACATAGTATACGGAAAAACAGAGCAAACTGGGTGAAACCTTACAGCAGTGAATTAGTTTTATAGTACTTAATGGATAATGAACACCTTGCTATAACTGTTGTATTTATTGAATTATGTTTCTGTGGTGCTGTTAGATTCCTGTTTCATGTGGAATCTGGAATGTATCAATTGATGGGAGTTGTGCCGAATGTAGATTACAAGGGAGGGTGAATTCTTTTATTTACTTGCCAGTTCAAATCTAGATTAATACTTTGGCCAAAGTGAATGCATTTGTTTATTTACATGCATGGTTAATTATACCCCTTGCTACATCCATTGTATAGAACCTACTGTAGGCATATGTGCTTGTAGGTTAAGTTACACGGCTGCACTAAGACCATCCGAATCTGCCAGTAGCGAGAAGCTAGGCCTCTCGTGTAGGGACGGGGCGTTCTTCGTGTCAGGAAGAACCCCGGGGAAGCTCATCACTTCCGGAGCTGACCACTCCATGGTTGGGCGGTAAAAGCGCCTGGACCCCACCTCTGTTCTCAAGGAAGCGTAAGGGA
>MU228067.1:1254149-1266447 GCA_018584345.1 Thuja plicata | reverse complement strand
GATAACAGGCAGGCAGAATTTCAGGCTTCTCCTATTCAGCTGACAGGTAAACTTTTTGGTCATAATGTATCTATTCTTGTGGACACTGGTGCAACTGAATGTTTTATAGATCCTAGAGTAGTTTCCACATTACCCATTAGAGCTGGTTACATGGCTAACCCATGGATTGTAGAATATGGAAACTGGGCAGAGCGAAGGGTAGAACAGTGTTTGGTTTGTAGCGAATTGGAGTTACCGAGTTTCATAACGCAAGTGAATCTCTATGTAGCACCTCTTGGCTCATATGACATAATCCTAGGGATTAATTGGCTAACTGAACATAAAGCCATAGTAAATTGCCAGGACAAGTCTTTTGCATGTTTGGATGATTCAGGGAAGCCTGTAGAGATCAGAGGTGTTAAACGGCCTCTTGAACTCAGATAGATTTCAGCTATGCAACTGAAGAGAGCCAAATGGAAGGGGTATAAACTTTATGTTGTCCACGTCAAGGATTTGGAGGAAACACCTCCTAACTTAGATGATTATCCAATCCTTCAGGAGTTTAGAGATGTGTTCCCAGAAGACTTGCCAGAACTTCCACCTAAAAGGGAGTTTGACTTCTCTATTGATCTAAAGCCTGGGATCGAACCACAGCCTAGAGCTCCTTATAGAATGACTACTATAGAGATGTATGAACTAAAGGTTCAGATTCAGGATCTCTTAGATAAAGGATTTATACGTTCTAGCATTTCTCCTTGGGGTGCACCGGTGATTTTTGTTAAAAAGAAGGATGGTACTTTGCATTTATGCATTGATTTCAAGATGTTAAACAAAGTAACCATCAAGAACAGATACCCTCTGCCTTGAATAGATGAACTATTCGATCAGATGAAAGGAGAAACGGTGTTCTCAAAGATTGATCTACGATCTGGGTACCATCAACTCAGAATCAAAGATGAGGACATCCATAAAATAGCTTTTAGAACAAGATATGGGCACTACGACTTTGTAGTTTTTCCTTTTGGGCTGACAAATGCCCCAACAGCTTTCATGAACCTGATGAACAGTGTGTTCAGAGATTGTCTAGATAAGTTCGTGGAGATTTTCATTGATGACATTCTAATATACTCCAAAACTGTTGAGGAGCATGAGGAGCATTTGCGAATAGTTTTGCAGTGACTAAGGGAATGGAAGCTTTATGGAAAACTATCCAAATGTTCATTCAGCCAGAAGAGAATCCATTACTTGGGCCATATCATATTCGGAGAAGGGATTGCGGTTGATCCATCCATGATCAAAGCAATACTTGAGTGGCCTGCTCCTGCTAATGTTCATGAAGTACGGAGTTTTATGGGGTTGGCCGGTTATTATCGGAAGTTTGTGGAAGGATTTTCTAGGATAGTAGAACCTATTACATCCCTCCAGAGAAAAGGGAAATGGTTTGAGTGGACAGAGACTTGTGAGAAAGCCTTTCAGTTGTTAAAACAAAAGCTCACATCCGCTCTGATATTGATCATTCCTGATCCAAATGGTCAATTTACAGTTATCACAGATGCGTCAGGTGAAGGCCTAGGAGGCGTGTTGATGCAGAATGGCTAAGTTGTGGCTTACGAGTCATGGAAACTGAAACAACATGAGGTAAATTAAGCTCCACATGATCTGGAACTTACAGTGATTGTGCATGCCTTACAGATGTGGAGACATTACCTACTCGGAAAACCCTTTGAGTTGTGGACCGATCACATGGGTCTACAATATATTTTCACGCAGCCAAATTTGAATGCGAGACAAAGGCGTTGGCTTGAATTCTTGAGCGAGTATGACTTTGGTATAGAATATATCAACGGAAAGGAGAACAGAGTGGCAGATGCACTTAGTAGGAGAAGGCATTTATCCGCCATATCCACTACCAGGACACGCTTAAGAGAGTATGTGCTAGAGCAGTTACCTGGTCATGACCATTATGAGATGGTTCGATCTGCTTTGAAGATAGATCCTTCTGATTACAGGTTTAGTGGCTATTCTTTTGACAGTGATGGTATCCTGCGATACCAGACCAGAATGTATATTCCCGACCGTGCAGGGTTGAGGAAGATTGTTTTGGAGGAGATGCACTGTGTTCCTTATGTTGGTCATCCAGGGGTGACCAAGATGCTTAATGATGTGAGACCATTGTACTTCTGGCCTGGGCTGAAGCATGATATTATAGCTTTTGTGGCCCAATGTTTAGAATGCCAGCGAGTCAAGGCTGAGCATATTCATCCGGCAGGATTGTTGTCCCCTCATGATATACTTGAGTATAAGTGGCAGGTCATAAGCATGGATTTTATTCAGGGTCTTCCCATGACTAGACAAAGGCATGATGTCATCCTGGTGGTAGTTGACAAACTCACCAAGGTAGCACACTTTATACCTGGCAGCTTGCGAGATGGTTCCCTAGCCCTTGCTAGGAAATTTGTTCACGAGATCTTTCGATTACATTTGGTTCTAGAGACTATTATTTCAGATAGGGATACTCATATGACATCAAGGTTCTGGACAACCTTGAATGCATCCCTCGGTACACGACTGAATTTTAGTACTTCATACTGTTGGTACTCCTAAATTTGGAACAAATTTGGAGTGACCATGTTAAATTTTTCAGACAAGCAAAGTGAATATCCTTGAAATTTTGTGAGAAGGCTCAGTTGGAGTGACTGAAAAAGGTGCCCGGATGATTTTTATAAGATACAAATTTGGAAGAGGCTTTAATGCCTTTCATTTGATGTATGAAGTGGGTCCCAGCACCTGATTTCCAATTCTGACATGTTTAGGGAGTAGTCATTTTGAGGGGGTCACCTAAATCTGCATTTTTGCTAAGTTGTCAATTTGCTGTCCGGAGCCTACTTTGCTTCTAAGTATCTCACACCCTGTTGAGTTTCATTGTTCGCCACTTTGGGAATGTTTAGTATGCATATCAGAGAATTTATGTTTTAGATCCCAGGTCATTCCGAATCCATTTGATAATTTTTCGTACTTCCCAAAGTTGGTTGTTCATGAACTGTCTGCATTTTTGTCCTGTCTGGAAATCTGAATAGCCCAGTTTGACATGTTATAACTTTTGACCAATTCACCCAATTGAGAAAATGCCTTTTGTACTGTGTTCCAGAGGTCACACACTCTATATGTTCCAGTATGCAGATCTTTATGAAATCAGATGATAAGTTTTCAAGAACCATTCTAACAGTGATTAAATCTGATTTCCTGTGTTTTCAAATTCAGAATTACTAAGTGACCCACTTTGAACTTTTGAAAGTCTATACCCGGGTGAAAATTTTGGATAATTGAAGGTTGATATGCATTATAGACCTAGGAATGAACTCCTTTGAAGATTCCCAAGCCTTGACCAATCTAGTTGATCACTTTTCTTTGCCGATTCTGAACCTAATTTCTGCATATTTACTGTGTTTTGGTTTAGAAAGTGTAAAAGTGCTATCTTTGCAGATCGGTATCAATTCAGAAGTTTCTTTTCAGAGCAAGACAACTGAGGGGTCATGTTCTACATATGACATTCAGTCAGGATCTAGAGGTTGGGTTTCTGAAAGATCTTTTTGAAGACCCTATGAGTTCAGTTTCAAAGGCAGTTTGTTCAGTTTGCAGTGCGGAAAAGAGTTAAGTTTACGAAATGCCCTACTTTGCCAGTGAATAACTTTTGGCCGGTTGATTCTTTTGAGGAATTTATTTTTGCATTGTCTTGCAAAGCTGACACACTACTTCCAGTTCGGATTTGATCCCCCTATTAATCCATTTGTCGGCCTTTTAAAATCAATTACAGCGATTAAAAATCATTTTTTGACAGTATGTTTGCAGAATGGTCAGTTTTGGGAAATGATAACTTTATGTCTGAAGGATGTTTTCAGGAACAAATCAAGGCATCATGTTCATTGCATATCAATGTACTATCTGAATTCATGGTAAAGTTCCCGAATGTGTTTTAGTCATTTTGCAATGGTCGATAAGAGGGGAATTTATGGTGATTCCGCAGTTGTATCTATGTAGTCTTCTGGGAAGCTAAGTTTGCATTGCTATATCTTGTGCCGGAGACTGAATCTGAAGGAGTCCTTTCGCATGCATGCTTGTTATGGATGAATGAGTCTTATTGTCAGATGATGGGGTCAAATTACTTGTTTTAGTGAATTTTTGAGACTATTTCAGGAAGTCAGTTGCCATATTGTGCTGGATTTGCATAAAATGTTACAATGGATAAGGTCACCATTTTGTTCCTTATGGCAAAAATCTAAAATGCGAAAGGCATCAAGAGATCCCATATGCAGTGTAGAGATGTGTTTTGGTGAAAATGTGTGTAAAATAAAAGAAAATTCAGATTGTTTTCAAGGGATTACAAATTGTAATATGAGTGACCGACATTTTTCAATTGAAATGGACCAGAATCTACAGCCAATATAGATGTATATCCAGTGCATTGGTAGTTTTTAAATAAACATAGTGTAATATGTCATTGCACCATGTTTTGGGAGAAGTCTACGCTGCTAATGGAGGGGTGACTATGAACATTGAATGTGTAGTGTGCTCAAAAGGGAAGTTTGCGCAGGAATTTGAAGATGTTGTTTAAAATATTTTGCAAATTTAAAACCAAAGAACAACTTGCGCAAGCTTTGAGTGGGAGAGAAAAATTGTTATAATGGTCAAATGCACAGTAGCTGAATGAAAGGAATTTTTATTGTTTTACCTTGAAGTTTTTACAGAGATAAAGATGTCTGCGCAGACATTTGGGGGAATTGTTATTGTTTTAATTGTTTTCTTTAAAGCCTTAGTAGTCCAAGATGTTTGCAGATAGTGAGGGAGTGCTTCACGCTATGCAAGAAGGGCATTTTGATTAAAATGCATAGCAAATACCGTGGGGTATTGCGCAGCCAGTGATTGGGAAAGGAGGCCAGTTTTAATGTTTCTTCTCTGCTACTAATTAGAGCAGTAAGCATGGACAGGGAGTGTAATTGCAAGGTTTTTTAACTTTGAATTGGAATCCACATTGAATGTGCAGATAGTAGGGGGTTGTTCACACCATTTTTGGGGGTAGTTTTTAATGTCTTTTATTACCAGTAATGTGCGCAGACATCAATGGTTTCCAGTTTTTAAACTTTTAAACTATAACTTTCATAGTATAAGGTCTGCGCAATGTATGGGATCAACCAGAGGAAAATTTCATTGCATTACAATGAGGTATTTAGGAATTTTAAAGCATTGAATTAAATTTGTTTTGCAATATAAAGAGACCTGTGCAATATATGAAAAGAGGGTGCGCTGACTTACAGATTGTAAGTTTCCTTAGAAAAATTCAAGTGCTATGAAGTCTATGCATTGCGCAAGTAATGAAGGAGTATTTGCAGTTTTTCGAAAACATTCAAATTGCAGATTAAACACAATGGATGTCTGCACAAAAAAGGAGGGAATTCGCAGACTTTGGGAGTGATAAAGACTAACAGACATTGCAAAATCCAGATTCCAGTGAATATGCGATGGTTTTTGTGAAATGTTTGAAGTTTTGTGAAAGTTTTGAGGTTCAATCTGTAGAATTGATTCCACAGGAAGGGGTGCCATGGGAATTAAAGCATTCTCATGGTTTTCATTTGCTAGATAACATCCCCATTGAAGAGCAGTTTTGGTGTGAAAACCTAGAAAAGTGAGAAACAATGTATTTCCAATATCCCATATTCACTGTGCAGATGTCTTTTTTGACCTTTATATACAAAAATGAAAACATCTAAGGTAAGTAAGAAGACCAGAGGCTTTGGGCGAGCTCTTAGGGGCTGGAGGAATGGGGACATAGGCCATAAATAGTGTTTTACTACAAATTTCAAAAATGGCTTAAAAACATGAAAACAAATTGTGCCACATTCACCCCACAGAGGCAAAATGGAGACTTTATAAGCTAAAATGAAAACATAGTAGTTTGAAGTTGACAGAGAAGGCTATGCACGCGTGTGCCCTCATCTGACCACCTCTATTTCTGTGCCCAAAAATGAAGCAGATGAAATTTTGACGAAAGTCGTGAAGTCGCCGGATGTGCCCAGTCGCCAGAAGCCCCAGTCGCCCAGTCGGAGAGAGAAATCAAAGGTAACCGCCAGCCTGCTGAGACTTGGCGACTGACCGCTAGCGGTTAGTCACGCAATCGGAAGATGCCAGAGTTGACCGCCAAGATTTGGCGACTAACCGCTAGCGGTTAGTCACGAGGTAGCCAGACACCGGAGGAAGATGTCGCGACATGGAGAAAACCGTTGGTCGCCAGGTCGCCAGATGGAATAAACCATCGGATGCAGGTCGCTAGGTCACCCAGAAATGACAGATAAGGTTAAAATGCTCATGACTTGGAATTTTTTAGCTTGTCGCATGGTCGCTGAATCAAACTGAGGTTAAAAAGATGAGTTGAGTATAGTTTTTAAAACAGCCAATGAGGGACTGCCACATGGCAGTGGGCCCACATGTGTGGCATAAAAAATAATTTCTTTTAAGGCAAATGGATAAATTTTTATTTTTATATAGTTCAACTATATGGAGAAATTGAAAAATTTATGCTCAGTTGCAAGCAGAGACCTGATTTTCAAACGGCTGTCCAAGGCTCAGATTTGGTCTAAAATATCAAGTATTATATACCGTTGGAATCAGCTCGAGACAAAGAATCCATTTCTGCAGGTTATTTTTGCATAGCTATCAGAGGAAAAAAGCAGTATTCAGTTTTCTCTTCAGGGGTCATTAAGGACAAACGGGGTAGATGTATCTTGAAAACTGTAGTAAATTCAGATTTGATTTCATTCTACTCATAATGGATGCAGACAGGGATTTAATGTTTGTCAGTTAGAAGTGTCAGGATATGTTGTAAAGAAATCAGATTTTATTCTAGATGCATGAGTTGAGTTTCATCCATGAATCAGATGGGGAATAAGATTGGATTTCCTTCCATAAGTATTATAATATTGACTAAAGGAACAAGCAATGTCTGCAAACATTAAAGAGCATTGATGACAATTTAATGGATAAATCATATATTTTCAAAGGGAAATGTGACAGATTGCAAGGATATTTTCAACAAATGAAATCAGATTGAAAAATTTTCAGTAGGAAAAGGAAAGAGATATTTTAAAGACATATCAGATGTTTCCTCAGGCAGGTGGAGTTGAAAAATTGATTAATTCAATCAGATATTTTTGGAAAGATAAATGCAGACCAGATTTGAAGGGAGACATGTGTCAATTGCTCAGAAGTTTTAGGGTTTCTTCTCTCTTCTATTTCTTTCTTTCTTTTCTCAGTTGTAAGGGTTCCTTTTCTCTGCCCAGAGTAGGTCCCTGTTGGTCTGGTGGAAATTTTACTATAAGTTATACTTCTGTATCTTTGTATATTCATGAAAGCTTCTTGTCTGGATATGTTGAAGCAGAATACAATAATAGAATACAGCATGGTTTTCCCTCTTTCATATTATCTTGTCTCTTTTCATTCTGTTTGTGCTCTAGTGTGTTTCATCTATAAGGCATTTGAAATACACCAGCTATAAGGTAGTTTGTCTAATTGTTTATGAGTTCCTTTCAAGGAGAGAACTAAGTTTCATAGATGATTTCAGAGAGAAAAACACTGTGATAAGGATTTGATGCAGATGTATGTATATGAGAGGATAGTTTGTAAGGCACTCTATCTCAACCATATGTAGTTTGTAAGGCACTCTACAGTATCTCTATTATTTTATCTCTGTTGATTCATGTTTTCATTAACTCTTTGCCCAAGGGATAGGCACTGGTTTAGAGTATAATTTGCAGTATGTTCCCCATCCAATATCAAAAATCATTCAATCAAAATACTCTTGTTATTAAGAACCAATGAGCTGAATTCATTAAGAACTCTTGTCAGCAGGACATTGTTCATATTGTTGATTCCTTAGAGAGAGAATCAAAAGGTTAGCCTTCCTTGAGTTTAAACTCATAAAAAGAAGGATAAGCATCCTTATTCCACTGTTATTTTTTATTACAGTCATAAGTATTTCCCTGCCAAACTTTGTTTCAGAATTATTTTCAGTCATCTGAAGAGTGCTATCTTGTTGATATAATCAGAAATATAATGACATAACAGTGAAGACCCAATCCACCGTTTGAGGTTTACTTGAAACATAGTGAACTATCTAGGTAATACCTGCCTGAGTATGTGGAGCTCAAAAATGAAGAAGGATATTATCCAATCCTTAGCAATTAACCTTTTTCTTGTCATAAAGGAGTTTTCATTCAAAGTATAATCAGTATACTGTTATTCTAAGGTTGAGGTACAAGAAAAAGTGCTAACAAATTGGCGACTCTGCTGGGGAATAATTATACAAATCTTATTAAAGAAATCAGAATTTCTGGAGTAAGTCAATAGAAAGACAGTCATAGAGTCATGTGTTACAAAAAAGAAAGGATATATTCCTTATGTTTTACCAAGAAAACTCAAGTCTGTCTATCGTCTGTTGCAAAGATGTTTAAAAGTTTCTACCTGATCTCACTAATAGTGAGTGGTGACTCTGAGCTCTGATTTGCACCAGTGTGCATGTGAAAGAAAGATTACAAAGAATGTGAGCTTGCAGCGACAGTGACAGCAGATGTTTTACATGTTTTGATGTTGATTTAAAGGTATTCTCAAAAACACATACTGGCAGCAACAGCTCAAATACATCCAGGTATTTTCAAAAGTTTTTATAGTTTTCCTTATCAAGTGATTGCAGCACTAAAGAAAAAAGGAATCAGTTAAAAAAGAGGTTTACATGTTTCAAGTTTTAGTTGCATCTGTGCAAAATTTAAAATAAATATGTAAGAGTGGCAGTTTGTAACATTTTTAATTGCTGAGATGTCACAATCTTTTAATTGGAGGGGTGGTAATTTGTATGGGACAATTAGTTTTCTGGGTATCCTTGGATATCCGAATCATATCCCATCAAAGGTTAAAGAGCATTTGCTAAAGTTTACTGGTTTTGGAGAACAATCAGCTGAGGATCATTTACAAAAGTTTTCAGATTTGATTGATGATCATGACATAACACATGAGGATGTACTAATGAATTTGTTTGCAATATGTCTTGCTGAGGATGCTAGGGAGTGGTTTAAGGATTTAACTCATGATTCAATAGGATCTATGGTTGAAATGGAAAAATGTTTTGTTGAACAATATGGTAACACAGATGACAGTAGTGTTTCTCATGCTATATCCTATGTTGAAGAGTCTATGTCATATTCAGATCATAATATAGAGGATCTTGAGGAGGAACTTAGTAAGAAACTATCGGCCGTCAGAAATAAAATGAAAAAATAAGAGGCAAATAGACAAGCTCAAATCAGAATTGACCAATTAAAATTGGAATTGTTGAACCAAATAGCAATAAGTGATGATGAATCTAAAAATTCTGAGATTGTTGAAGATGTTGATGATAAATCTGACAGTGAATCTGAATTTAATGATATCCAAAGTGATGAAGATGAATATATACTTAGGGATGATGAAAAATTTACTGTTGGTGAAGATATTACCGATTATAATATTGATATAAAGCTTTATGAACAGAAAGAAGGTGAAAAAGATAGATGCAGCCAGCAAGATAACAGTTATGATGCAGACATAGGTGTTTGTAGTGAGGTCATTACACAAGAAGATATGTTTTCAGAGGTTTCACTACAAGACTCCAACAAAGAAGAAATTTGCAGCATCACGCAAGAAGACAGTAAGGAGATAAATGAAGAAGATGACTGTTGTTCCCTTCATAGTGAACAAATTGCTGAAGTTTTATCTTTTGAGTATCTCAGATATTCAGGAAATAAAAGATTTGAAGTTTCATGTCCAGCACATATCAATTTTGACAAGGAAAATGTGTCAGTACATTCTGATTTTGACATATGTGATATTGTTTCTTCTTGCACTCCTTCATTCAACTCTAATAAAATTCAGTTTGATTTAATAGATGATGAGGTTTTTAGTGTGGTTTCAGATTCAGTAGATGCGGAAAATCCAAGTATGGAGTTGAGCACCGATTTAAAGAATAGTGTGGATTTTGAATCTTGTTTTGATTCTAAGTCTTCCTTTGAACTATTTAATAGTGGTCAATCAGTGGCTCAAGTTTCAAAAGAAGACATTCAATGTATTGGTATTTTCCCTCCCACCCACCACTTTTCTTTGAGCTTGTTTAATGATGATAAGCTGCAAGATCCTCCTATTTTTGATGCTGAGATTGTTTCTCCATATCCTAAGATGATTTATCATGTTATTTCTGATGAATCTCCTAAGTTTGATAATCATTTTCCAAATGATGAGGCCTCTGAAATTTTGCATGGAGATCAAGGTATGTTTTCTCTTGAGATGCAAATGATGGATGTGATTGAAGTTAATGATGCTCGCCCAAGCAGTATCACGGATATTGAAAGTCCCCCCTTTCAGTTGAATGGTGAGTTTGTCAGTAGTGGTTCACAGCTGAAAGATGATAAATGTCACAGATATCTAAATATGTTCTTATCTAACGAATGTGACATATATATGCCAAAAAATTTGTATGCTGAAAATCTGCCTAATGTTTATCAAAGATCCTATGAAGAATATGCAGATTTGATATCATGTGATGAGCTAATACAGAGTGGCAATATTGTTGACCAGACACATGACAAAATGAGTTTCATTTTACCTTCGATGTATGGAGATGAAAATCAGATGTATGACAGAGGTAAGAGTTGATCTCAGTTTGTGGGGCTTTGGGCCTCTTGTAGATAATATACATATTGTACAGTTGCTTTCCCTTTCAGTTGTGTGTTTGCTTTCAGTTTGAGGTTTCCCCATTTTTGAGAAGAGGGGAATGTTTTGAGAGGTAAAGATGAGAAGAGAAAGAGAAAAGATAAATTCTGATTTTGAAGTTTTGGGGTGGTCTGCTACTCCAGAGATCTGTGGTTTTTGGTATAAATTTACATTTAACCATCCTCAGTCAGAGCCACTGTTGGTACTCCTAAATTTGGAACAAATTTCGAGTGACCATGTTAAATTTTTCAGACAAGCAAAGTAAATATCCTTGAAATTTTGTGTGAGAAGGCTCAGTTGGAGTGATTGAAAAAGGTGCCCGGATGATTTTTATAAGATAAAAATTTGGAAGAGGCTTTAATGCCTTTCATTTGATGTATGCAGTGGGTCCCAGCTCCTGATTTCCAATTTTGACATGTTTAGGGAGTAGTCATTTTGAGGGGGTCACCTAAATCTGCATTTTTGCTAAGTTGTCAATTTGTTGTCCGGAGCCTACTTTGCTTCTAAGTATCTCACACCCTGTTGAGTTTCATTGTTCGCCACTTTGGGAATGTTTAGCATGCATATCAGAGAACTTATGTTTTAGATCCCAGGTCATTCTAAATCTGTTTGATAAGTTTTCATACTTCCCAAAGTTGGTTGTTCATGAACTGTCTACATTTTTGTCCTGTCTGGAAATCTGAATAGCCCAGTTTGACATGTTATAACTTTTGACCAATTCACCCAATTGAGAAAATTCCTTTTGTACTATGTTCCAGAGGTCACACACTCTATATGTTCCAGTCTACAGATCTTTATGAAATCAGATGATAAGTTTTCAAGAACCATTCTAACAGTGATTAAATCTGATTTCCTGTGTTTTCAAATTCAGAATTACTAAGTGACCCACTTTGAGCCTTTGAAAGTCTATACCCGGGTGAACATTTTGGATAATTGAAGGTTGATATGCATTATAGACCTAGGAATGAACTCCTTTGAAGATTCCCAAGCCTTGACCAATCTGGTTGATCACATTTCTTTGCCGATTCTGAACCCGATTTCTGCATATTTATTGTGTTTTGGTTCAGAAAGTGTAAAAGTGCTATCTTTGCAGATCGGTATCAGTTCAGAAGTTTCTTTTCAGAGCAAGACAACTGAGGGCTCATGTTCTATATATGAAATTCAGTCAGGATCCAGAGGTTGGGTTTCCAAAAGATCTTTTTGAAGACCCTATGAGTTCAGTTTCAAAGGCAGTTTGTTCAGTTTGCAGTGCGGAAAAGAGTTAAGTTTACGAAATGCCCTACTTTGCCAGTGAATAACTTTTGGCCAGTTGATTCTTTTGAAAAATTTATTTTTGCATTATCTTGCAAAGCTGATACACTACTTCCAGTTCGGATTTGAGCCCCCTATTAATCCATTTGCCATCCTTTTAAAATCAATTACGGTGATTAAAAATCATTTTTTGACAGTATGTTTGCAGAATGGTCATTTTTGGGAAATGATAACTTTATGTCTGAAGGATGTTTTCAGGAACAAATCAAGGCATCATGTT
>MU228067.1:1220666-1231836 GCA_018584345.1 Thuja plicata | reverse complement strand
CTCATTGTATGGTTTATTGGCAAGGTCATGAGTTTATAGCTCTAGCTGAGAGCAATTTTACAAATCTTGCAACTCCATGCATAGAGAGCTATGGATCGATTTGTGAGGGCTCATTCTTGAGTTTCCTCGCATGTAAGGATTCATAGACGTGCACTACTTTTGTGTGTACAGATGGCACCTTCTTCTTGACATGTACGAGAGGAGTAACTGGAAAGCTGAAGATGACAGTGAACGTCTTTGGTGGCAGCGTGGTTATCAGCTAAACTTTTGACTTTGTAATACCAGGTTCTTCTCTTTTAAATGTTGGAAATTTTGATTACAACTTTCTTGATTCCAAGCGTCTTGTTACATCTCCTGTTGAGCTCCCATTTTTCTCTCTCAGCCTATGTTCAGTTGTGGTGTTTGTGTGTATTGTTAGTTCACTTTTGAATTCAGCAAGATATCGGTAGTAATCTCCTTTCATCTTGTAATAAAATACATTAGATTCTCCTGAAGTGGAAGAAGGAAGTAAATGTTCATCAATTATGAATAGAATATCATTGCATATTTTACAGAGCTCATCCTCCACTTTCTGTCGGTACTCATTTATCCGTTTGACATTCTCCTCATTCCCCTTGGCTTCTTCCTTCTGCTTAATTGATGACATGATACACCATGAAGCTCGCCTAGCACCAATAACATTCTTATAGCCAACAGAAAGCAAGTTTCTTTCCTCCCGCTCTGTTTTTGTCATTGCCTGCCAATACTCTTAAAACACCGCTAGTCCTAATACATATTAAATCTAGTTACTCAGCAGCGCTATACGCAGATGGGAAGAATTTCCCTGAAGCCATGACATAAGCATTGACCCCATTTCTTACAATCTTCTCCTATTTCTAATCCAGCATGCTGAATACATTCACTGAGCGGCAGTTTATCTGTCGAATCCTCTGTTTTTCCCTTGGCAGTGGACTGGTCAAAAGGATTAAATAGTTGTAAAGAGAATTTTTAAAGCATTGGAAGGTCTTAAGTTCAAGTCCTGGTTAGTCTAAATGGAGGGTAGTTCAGTATGTGATATCAGGAGCTCATGTTATTCAGCATAAGATATCCAAGTTAAACCAGAAGCCCCAGTAACTCAGATTCAAAACAAGAGCTCTCTTAACCTATGATATCAGAATCAAATCAAAATCCTTCAAATAACTACAACATAGTAACCAGGCAATATCATATTCAGAACAGGAGCCTAACTAAATAAAGTTTACAAGGTTAAGCATCTTTATATGAACTATAATTCAACAGAAATGGCAATAGTAACTTCGATATCAGATTCAAATCATGAATCCAGTAACTCAATTTATGAAATCGTTTCCCTACAAAGTTCAGTCTTTTTCAGTGTTCTAAAAGGGAAGAGTAACTTTGTGTTAATTTTAATTAGAATAGTTCATTCCAGGTAAAGTCAGTTGCTTATGATGTTTGAACAATCATTGTACACATTTCAAATTGTTGTGTTTAAATCTGCATGTAAAGCATAGCACTGGTATCTTGACTAGAGAGAACGTTCCCTGTTCTGGAAACATTAATTGCCTGACATAATTGATTTTTTTTGTTTCTTCTCTCTTGTTTCTAAACTGGAAAACATAGTATACGGAAAAACAGAGAAAACTAGGCGAAACCTTACAGCAGTGAATTAGTTTTATAGTACTGAATGGATAATGAACACCTTGCTATAACTGTTGTATTTATTGAATTATGTTTTTGTGGTGCTGTTAGATTCCCGTTTCATGTGGAATCTGGAATGTATCAATTGATGGGAGTTGTGCCGAATGTAGATTACAAGGGAGGGTGAATTCTTTTATTTACCTGCCAGTTCAAATCTGGATTAATACTTTGGCCAAAGTGAATGCATTTGTTTATTTACATGCATGGTTAATTATACCCCTTGCTACATCTGTTGTATAGAACCTACTGTAGGCATATGTGCTTGTAGGTTAAGTTACACGGCTGCACTAAGACCATCCGAATCTGCCAGTAGCGAGAAGCTAGGCCTCTCGTGCAGGGACGGCGCATTCTTCATGTCAGGAAGAACCACGAGGAAGCTCATCACTTTCGGAGCTGACCACTCCATGGTTGGGCAGTAAAAGCACCTGGACCCCACCTTTGTTCTCAAGGAAGCGTAAGGGACTCAGTCTGAGGCTCAGGAGACAGAACCCGATGAGTTGATACTTCCAGTGCTCATATTTCTTCTTTTCCCTCTATCTTTCTGGATGTACTTTTATCTAGTGATCGACAAGTTGGTCGACACTTTTGAATGTAATAAACTTTGATGTAACCATGTAATTTGTTAGATTGATTTCTGACAACCGACAAGTTGATCGGCATGTATCTGTATGTATTATATCTTGTGACTCATTATACTTTGACAAGATGGTCATTTGTATGAACTTCATTGGTGTAAATTTTGGAATTAATTGACTGAGATGTCGACTTGGTCTTTCGACTTTTTTGACTTTCGACTTATTATGTTAAAAGCTTATCTGGCATACTTAGTTGAAATTTTAGTCTTTACAGATTGCAATGTAAATGTCTATCTCTTAGGGTTTGAAAGTGAAGTTTGAAGTTTGATTCAAAGCCGCAAATCTTTTGAGTGACTGTAAAGTTTCTAGATCGCATCATACAGCGGTCTCCATGTGTTCGGCGGGATTCTAATCAGCTTGATTTTGTGTAGATTGAAGAAATGTCGGCACATATTTGACGGCCTACTTTGTAGAGGTTATAATATTCACTTGAATGCAGAGATTACAAGGAGATTTCACCGCGAGATCGCAGAGTGAGTGTTTGTCTCTTAGGCTTTGAAGTTTTAAGTTTTAAGTTTCAAGTTTCATTCGAGGCTGTAAATCTTTCGATTAACTTCAAAGCTTCCAGATCACAGCACACAGTGGCCGTCGTGTTTTCAACGTCATGCAAACTAGCTCAATTTTGTGGAGATTGAAGAGATTTTCACAGATTTGATGGTCTATTTTCTAGAAATTATAATACTAATTTGAATGCAGAGATTTAAAAGCAGATTTCACTGTGAGATTGCAGTTTAATCGTCTGTCCCGAAGGAAGGATTTGAAATTTGAACTTTTAGGTTTAATTCAAGACCGCGAATCTTTCAAGTGACATCAAAGCTTCCAGATCGCATCATAGAGTAGCCTCCGTGTGGTCGGCTGGATTATTAGCAGCTCAATTTTATGTAAAATCAAGAAAATTTGGGACAGAATTGACCACATGATTTCTTGAGTTTACAGTGGAGAAAATGATAGAAAATTTAAAAATAACAGGAATCGGAGCAATTAACAAATAGGCGCCTGGCTCAACGCAAGAACAAATTTTTCCTTTCCTTTTTTTCCTTATTCTATTTGACCGTAAATCTCTAAAGCATTTTGTTTTGATAGTTTAGGTGAAAAATCCTATTGAAAGACTAAAAATAGCAGTAACTTGAAATTATATGGAAGATTCATTGCATTTGAAAACTCGTAGCCTAAACATAATGAATCCCACCTCTGATTTTTTGTTTGAGGAAATGGCCTGGGTTTACAGAAGAAGAGAAATAAGGCAAAATAAGCGTCCATGTAATGTTCTCCAGTTCAGTTTTGGATTGATAATTGCACTGGTATGTGTGATTGTAACATTATTACTGTTTTGTTTGATAGTGCCTTCTATTACTCCTCCGCCTCTTGTATTATTGCTCCTTCCAATAGCCATAATGGCTCTGCTACTCATTCTGGCTTTAATGCACGCTGACATCAGCAATGCGGCACTCTCTTTGCTCTAAAAATAAATCTTCTTTTCAAATAGAACGCAACAGTTCAGGAGGATTTTATACTAGAGTCTAGACAAAGATAATTAAGGGAAAGATATTGTTTATTATAGGTACCATTCTCCAGATACGTATAAAGTTTACAATATGTAACGAATTTGGACGACCTTAAAATTCGCCCCATGTCTTTTATTTTTTTTTGATATTAAAAGATATTGTCGGACCATTTGCATTTTATTGTCAATGTGTACCAAGCTGATAAATGTCTAACGCAACATCTGATGAATGACTACACTTTCTTATCTTAATTATGTTTAGTTCTCTTTCTCAATTTCTTCTATGCGACTGTTTTTCTCTTTAAGAACGACTTCATGTTCTCCTTACTTTTTTAAAATTGATTATAGCTTTTTAATTTATTTATTATTTGTTTATTGCGATGATGAATTAATGAATCAAAACACTCTCTCTCTCTCTCTCTCTCTCTCTCGTACATAACAAGTTAGGCTCCCTTGGGATGGTCATAGTTCAACTTTCACTGATGTAAAGTTGGCATGATTATAGATATTAAATGGTATATATATTTTAATATTTATTGTACCTCTTTGACCGTAGATATAAAAAGATGTTAATTTTCTTATCAAAGAAGACAAGGTTGATATTTTTCAAAGACAAATATTGTGGTTGGTATGGGCGCAAGCTAATAGGATTGAAACAACTCCAAGTCATACTTGTATATGGTAGCAGCCTATAGACCCCCGTGCAAATAATAATTGTTTCTTTCAAAGATTTATTTAAGTCTCCAACAATACATTATTTATATTTTTGTTTTTATTTTATTTAATATTTTCTTGGTTCAGATTTAATTTATGATGAGATTATTAATTTTTAAAATTTTGTTTGATAGGTAAAAGGTCATAGCGAAATAATTTTTATTAATTTTGAGCCTATATACAATCCAACTCACTAGTGGCACCAGTAGGAAAGAGTCAAGCAGAGAAAACATTCAGTCTAGCCCCATAAATAGAAGTTTTAATTTATAAATTATACAATCATCCTGTTTGTAAGCACGGGGCATATAGGGAACATTCCATCCTTCTTTACAAAATGATGCCAACAGAATTTACATATACAATGGAACCACTAGTGCAACTTTTACTAAGATTTAAATGCTTTAGTATAAATATAAATGAGTAGAACTCTTTGCAAAGAGCATTCCTATTGCTTGATCCTATGTGCAACTACGCTGACCTTCTGCCTCTGTGTCCATTAATCACATTGTTTATTTGTTAAGTCCTCCGGTAAGCAATTCAATTGGAGAGCCAACTAACTCCTGCATTAGACATAAACCAAACTAATCCAAACTTTCCATCATCGTGAGCTAAAATATATCACTATCGTTACACCAAATGTTATTTATTCTCTTCTTAGTAACTCAGTTAGTTACCTAATAGCACTTAAAAGATGTAAAAGTTGCAAAAAGTTGCTGGAGCAACTTTTGCAACTTTTCAATGTTGCGTGACAACATTTGGGCAAAATGATGAAACTTGCCCTAAGCTAGTTATGGGTCGAAACCAATGGATCAAACATGGTGTGAGGACATATTTAAGGTCTTCTTCAGAGTTGTAAAAGTGTTTTCATTATTTTGGCATGATTTCCAATAGCAAATATTTGACAGTTTTATGATAATTGACTGTGTTTCTTACAACTGGTTTCATTCATGTCCAATGGATTGAAACTACAAATCTATCATTATGGATAGTTAGGATTCATCATTTTATTACTTTGTGTGATCTGGTTTTGAGTCTGTGTTCACTTTGTTCATGTAAATTAATTCCTATCTCTACTCTCTAATCACAGGACTAGACAGGGTGTGTATAGGTAGAATGAATCCATTTTGAAATATCACCGTGGAAATCACACGGTCCTTGGAGGGATAAAATTGGAGTCTTGATAGATGTTACCCAACTGTGCTCACACGAGCCTACTAGGACCTCCACTATTCCTAGTCTTCACAAGACCCAATGCTTCCTTTTTAGGATCTCACTAGCCCTCACTATATCAGTCTAAGACTACTTCACTACGACTCTAAGAGTTGGTAATAATTGTGTTTCACAAGGGTTCAACTACCACTAGTTGTACTTCACTCTTTCACTCTTCCTTGGACAATTGCAAGTGCATTCTCAAACTTACAACTTCAAAAGTGTTTGCAAGGATATTTATCATGTTTAACAACTTGTTACGCTCCACATGACCCCATTTGTAACATGGTATCATAACTATTCCAAAAGATCTCCTAATTCAACTTCAAATTTGTCTTTTAGCCCTATTTCTTCTAGTATCCCTATCTGATAGGTTTCCCCAATTCTTGCAAAATAATCCCAAACAATGCCAAAAAACAAATGGGGATCCTGATACCCTTTTTCAAGACTCAAAGGATTTTGTAGGTCTTAGGGTCCTAGGGTGTCCATACACTAGATTCCTAGAATTAAGGACAACTAGGGCTAATAGAGCTAGAAAAGTGCAGTTAGATGACTTAAGCCTGAAAAAGTATCAAAATAGATTGGTAGAGTCTTATCCTTTCTAAGAGGTGTCTATATATCCCCTAGGTTTCCAAAACCATGCTTTTTTACCCATTACTCACAATTTCCCTACAATCAAACGTAATTTATCACTAGCAATCTCCTAGTCAGGTACTCCCGTCTCGCGTAGGGCTTGCCATGAAAATTAGCTAAACAACTTTTCTGAATCTCTCCTTCTATACACATAATGTACAGAGGCTCTCCTTCCATATTTCTCCATTCCATGATGAAATTCATGGTGGAGAATTTTGGAGGATCCATTTTGTTCAAAACCACCCTGTCAACTCCAGCAACTAGTCTACTCACAAAATATTTTATAAATCTACTCTAATGAACTCACAAAAACTTGCACACTAAACATAAGTTACTCAAATCTACCTCTATAACTCAAATCCAACACTAAATCTCACTATTCAATCCATCTAAGAATGTAGAAACATAAACATAGTTGATTGTATACTATAAATAGAAAACGTAGTTCTTCTTACTATTCAAAACCTTGCATTACATCACCAATACCTTGGGAAATGGGCTTAATGGTCTCAAAATATGCCTTCTCCATGTTTCTAGGCCACTACCATTAACTAACTTATCCACTCACCGATTGGAATCAAACTTGACAATGTTGTCGGACAACATTGCAAAGTTGCAAAATATTGTCAAGCAACATTTAGCAACATTTACAACTTTTAATGATCTCCAATCATTATAATATGATGTAAAAAAATCATAAAGGTATTCTTAGGCACAGATCTAATTCATGCTAAGCCTTCTAGGCTTTTTGACCCCAAATTCCCAATTTAGGCTAAAATGCACTAAACACACTCAAAACCTTAAACCTCTAGTTGGACTGATCCGAGTCTAATCCAACTAGCTACAAACATGCAAGAACTTCTAAGGTCAAAAAGAAAAAAAAAAAAAAATTGGCTAGGGTCAGTACAAGCCACAAAAAAAGCATAGGTATTTGATTAGCCTAGGTGCTCCTGCACCATCCTCCCCAAATAGAAAGTTTCAATCCACGCTTGGATTGAGAAAGTTGGAATCAATGCCCAACTTCTTGAAGTCTGTCTCCTTGATCTATGTAGCCTCTACATCAGCTTGTCCATGCCACTTCACCAGATGTTTTTTGCAGTCCTTCTTCCTAGTCATTTTGTAGACTCTTGAATCCACTATTTGCTCTACTTTCTTGGATGGTGTAGAGGTTAAGTTGAGTTCCTCCACTTCTTGTATCACCTCAGTCAAACTCTGATGAAGATCTGGAATAGGACCTTTGTATGAAACCAAGTCTTCCACATTGAATATAGGAGATAAACAAACATCCTCTGGAATTTCTACTTTATATGCATTGGTGCCATATTTGGATAGAATGGTACATGGGACAATCCTTCTAATCTATAGCTTATTAGGAACTCCCTTATACAATATTTCCTTGTTTAGATGGACCATTACTAGATCCCTTACTTGGAATTGGATATCCATTTTCCTTTCATCCACTTTGTGCTTAATCTTCTATGTATTCTCAGTTAATGTCTTCCTTACTGTCTCATGCACTTCTTTCATATAATGTGGAAAATCTTCTACATAGCCACTTTTCTTGGCTCCATATTTCAACTCCCGAGTTCAAATATCCCTCTTGGGTGTAAACCATAAACTATTTCAAAGGGGCTTCTCCCTGTGGTTCTGTTGACAGTTTCATTATAGGCATTTTCTTCATGTCGAATGAGTTTGTCCCAAGCTTGACCATACTCCTTACTTAAGAACCTTAGGAGGTTACCTGGACTCCTATTAACCACCTCAGTTTGACCATTTGTCTGAGGGTGATATGCAGACCCAAAGGACAGATTGGTTCCTAGCTTTTGCAAGAGTGTCTTCCAAAAATGGCTCATGAACTTTGTATCTCTATCTGACACTATGCTTAATGGTAACCCATGAATTATGAATACCTCCTTGAAGAATAGGTGAGCTATCTGACTTGCATCATGGACTGTCTTGCAGGGTACAAAATGGGCCATCTTGCTAAACCTATCTACTCTGACATAGATACTGTCAAATCCCTATTTGGTCCTTGGTAACCCTACAACAAAGTCCATACTTAATCATTCCCATGGTCTACTTGGGATGGGAAGGGGTTGATAAAACCCTCCATTAGAGGATGTGCCTTTTAATTTTTCACACACTACAAAACACTCCACATATCTCCTAACATCGAAGTTCATCCTTAGCTAAAAATAAAACCTTTGGACTAACTCTTGGGTCTTATTGACCCCAAAATGACCACTAAGTGCACCATTGTGCTTCTCTTGAATCAAATTTTCCCTAATTGATCCCCTAGGGACACATAACTAACTCCCTTTAAACAATAATTTACTTTGCAAAGTGTAATTAGAAAACTTATCATGAAAGTGTTTCTTATGCTCCTTACACACCTTGTAGATCTCTGCAAATTCTTCATCCTCAGCATATAGGTCCTTAAAACTTTCAATACCCATGCTCTGCAACTATACTTCTTGTATTGTAAGTAGCCTTCTACTTAAAGCATCTTCTACCTTGTTTTGCAATCCTTTCTTTTGCTTGATGTTGAAGGTGTAATCCTACAAGTACTCCACCCATTTCATGTGCTTGTGGCTAAGCCTGTCTTGGGAGTTTAAGAAACTAAGAGCCTGGCTGTTTGAATAAACCACAAACTCCTTAGGAAGCAAGTAGTGCCTCATTTTCCTTAATGCTAAATGACTAGAGCATACATCTCTAAGTCCTAAGAAGAGTACTTCTTCTTAGCATCACTAAGCTTCTCACTGTAAAAAGCAATTGGTCTTCTCTCTTGGCTCAAAACAACTCTAATGGCCACATTACTAGTATCACACTCAACTGTGAATAACCTCTCAAAAACTTGGTAGTGTTAGGATTGGTTGAGTGACAATCTTCTTCTTCATTAACTCAAACCCATGGTTAGCTTGCTCATTCCAAAAAAAATTCATTTTCATCCCTGCTTTGATAGTATCTAACATAAGAGCACAAATAGCACTAAATTGCCTAATGAATTTCCTATAGTATTGAGCTAAACCATGAAAATGTCTCACCTATGTTGCAGTCCTTGGAGTAGGCCAGTTAAGAATGGCTTCTACCTTGCTTGGAGCCATTTTTAGGTTGCCTTAAGACAATATAAACACAAGGTATACTAGCTCCTACTTCATGAATTCACACTTTTCCAAATTTATCGTCAGCTCCTCCTCATCCAACTTCTTGAAAACAATCTACAGAAGTCTGAGATGCTCCTCTTTAGCATTTATAGAGATTAGTATATCATCTAGATACACTACCACAAATTTTCCAATGTAGTCTTTTAGGACTTTATTCACAACTCTCATGAATGTAGATGGGGCATTAGATAGCCTGAATGGAATCATGAGCCATTCATATAAACCTTCTATAGTTTTGAAGGTTTTCTTCCATTCATCCCTGTCATAGACTGTAATTTGATGATACACACTCTTTAGGTCAATCTTGGTAAAATATTTTTCCTCTCCTAGATAGTCCATTAGGTGTTCTATCCTAGGGATAGGGAACCTATATCTAATGGTAATTCAGTTTATTTCCCTTGAATCAGTACAAAGCCTCCAAGTTCCTCCCTTTTTGGGTGCTAAGACAATGGGGATTGCACAAGGAATAATGCTTTTCCTAATGAGACCTTGGTTTAGGAGTTCTTGTATTTTCTTTCTTTTCCTCATTTTTTGAGGGGTCATCATATATGCAGCCTTACTTGGATGGGTAGCTCCAGGGATAAAGTCAGTTTGATGACTAACAACTCTCTTAGGAGTAGGGTTTATGGTTTCCCATCACTTACTATATTCTTCTACTCCTGCAGCAACTCTTACACTTCTTTTGATATCTCTGTCTTCTTGACTAACTTGTCTACATCTTCTTCTTTAGGTTTCAACACCAATGCAAATCCCACTCCTTCTCCTTCATTTAATACTTCTGTAAAATCCTTTTCACTAACCATAAGGACATTAGGGCCTGAGGATTTCTTTTATCCTTCTTCTAACAGTGACTGTATCTTGAAAGTCACATTGTCTTTCTTGAAATAATATGCATTCTTTTCTCTATCATGCATGGCCTATCTGTCAAATTTCCATGGTCTACCAAGCAGAAGGTGACATGCATCCATAGGTAGGACATCATACAACACCTTGTCTCTATACCTTCCAATGGATAAATCCACCCATGCTTATTCATTCACAAGGACATGTTGTCCTTTGTTCAACCAAATAGCCTTGTATGTGTTACTATGTGGAATTATCTGAATCTTTAACAATCTAACTGCCTCCTCTGACACTATGTTGTAAGTTGACACTAGGTCTATTATGACTCTACACACTTTGCCCATCATTTTACATTTCACTCTAAATAGTGACCTTCTATGGCTTGGTTCCTCTTTGACTGGCTCCTTGATTAATGTTCTTCTCATCATCAAGTTCTCTCCTTGTTCACAGTCTAAGGGTACCTTAGGGTGTTTATTTCCACCACTAGTTTCCTCTTGAAAAAAGTTTACCCTCTTGTCATTTCCATGAGAAGTAGAGCCTTTCTCTGGACACCTATATGTGGGGTGTCCCATTTGATTGCAATGGTAGCACTTCATGTTGATAAAATAGTAACCTCTTCCTTGACTATTGTTGGACTTCCTCTTCCACTATTATTAGAGCCTCTTCCCTTGTTGAAGCCTCCTCTACTTGAACTCCCTTCTTGTTGTTTAGTAAGTTTGGTTTCTCCTTGAGCCTTTGTTTTTGAACTTCTCTAGTAGGAGGACACATAA